>JAMKCH010012695.1:0-37911 GCA_023653785.1 Ophioderma brevispina
TCAATCACACCCACATCCTCCATCGCAGTTATGGATAAGAGCATTCGCTTTATAATGCAGGTCTCACAGGTTCGAATCCCACCAGTCCTTTTTCAACAAAATGTATTTCAGTATTATTTAGAGTAGGCAACGGCTATATGCACGACTGTCGTGACACAATTCTAAAAATTGGCTATACTATTACAATACCCACAGGCGTATCATTAAGTATCATACACCAGAGTCGTAACACCATCAAATTGTAAAAATATGTAATTTTGTAAATTAATTATGCTACAGCCATGCGCAGTGTAATAATCAGTTACATTATGTAAGTTGGCTTAAATTACTCAACGTTAGGCCCCAGGCCCACGTACGTTGCCACTGTTTTCATCGGCAATGCTATTAAGGTTCACATCAAGCATTCACCTGTGCATAACTCAAAAAACTCCAGAAACTTCCCCCTGCAAAAGTAATCTCTATCAAACAGAATACCCTTGAACATACGCGCCATGGCTAAAGAGCTACTTGCGCTCTGTAGCCATGCGCACCGATAACTCTAATATCAAAACAGCCCTCCCTTTTTAATTATTATACACCCAAAAAACTATGCATCCTGGTGATTGGCTGGATAGCAGTAACAAACAAAAATGAAATTATTATGTCAAGTTACAAACTTTTTTGTTTGGGACTGATATACTTATGTATCATATATAGAGTTGCAATATGTGAGGGATGATAAGGGAGTAATGGTATCCAGACTGACAGTGCTCTTTTCTTGTGTGTGACTGCGTGTGTGTGTGTGTTGTTGGGTGGGTATGCGAGGAAGTACTGAAAATGAAAATAATGGCGGACCTTGACAAGTAAGAGCAGTCCTCTGGACCCTATCCCCAACATGTTTTTTAAAAAACTTGGTGCTGAATTGTTTTCTACGATTGTCGAACTTATTACTCAAAGTTTTGTAATTACACCATTGATGAAAAACAAAATCCACCCTTGATCCAGATTTTTTTGATTATAAATTATCGGCCTGTTCGAACTTCCCATCTTGGTAAATTATTGACTACCAGGCTATTTTATGATGAAAGCAACATATTAAGGATAATAATCTTAACTGAAATCAATACAGTCAGTCGATACTACATTGGTTCCCATCGTACAAAAATGCCCCTATGACGGCTAAAATGATAGCTCAGTGACTGGACAAAAAGCAGAGCAATATTTTAGGTCTTGTTATGATTATTTCTCTCCTCTGCTTTTGATACAATTGATACGATTTGTGGTTGATCAGATGCCATAAAGTATTTGCTATTAACGATTTGTCATCAATGTTATTGCTATCCACAAAGAGTTATGTGTTTAGGTGAATATTCTGAAGCTCGTATTCTTCGGTAGGCGCGTACCCTAACCACCGGTCAATTACAGGGTCCACCAATGTTCACGATATCTTAACCGTCACAATATCATTCAGGTAATTTGACGCATTAGTTGTCCATTTATGCGATTGACACGCAGTTACTTAGTTTTTGACGGATCACCAAATACATCGTTCTCAAGAAATAAGATCATTGATGCTTGCTAATAAGTTCAAACTGAGCTGGTTTTTCAATTCTTCAGCTAACTCAGATATGAAAATAGGTTCTCCGTTATTTCCCCATCTGGTTTTATAAAAACTCTTGATAAATAATGCAGTAAATACATCGGTATCCAAGGGCAAATGAAGATCACACTCGTGTGCCATTCCAAATTCAAAAACCATTTGGTGATACATCTATTTTCTGTATTGACCAAAAATTATGGAACAGGCTGCCAACTAATATACGTGAAGCCCCAAATGTTCAATGTTTAAAAAATCCCTAAACACCTACTTTTTCGAAAAAGGAGGTCATCATGTTTTGGTTTGGTTTGATTGCAGTATCTTGTACATTTGAGCTCCTATGGTTTGTACTCAAGGTTTAGGTTGTTATAGGGCCTATCTGTGGTAAGTTGCTATGTGCGTCTTTAGTTAATTTGTATAGATCTTTCTCCTGTGGTATTGGTACGCTTTAATGCTTGTATTTAATGAATCATATGTTATTTACTGTCAACGGCTTTAGTTTCTGGCGGAAGATACCCGTTAATAATATAATGGTAATGATAAAAATGTTGATTAGACTGTAACAGGTGTATGCGGAAGTATTTTATGCAACAGCATGTCCCGGAGACGGTAATGATATTACTACCTTCTTTGGCTTCATGGGAAGGACCATAACAAACATACGTTTAATTCAAAATGTCATTTTGAATCCGACATATAGCATTCAAAGGAGCATAATTAGTGCATTACATTAGCCCTACTGAGTACTGTCAAAACTATTTTCCAGTTACCGTAAAATAAACCCATGTTTTAGACTGGAGCATCATAACGGGAAAAAGTCAGTAAAAATATTTGCAGATGAGATGAGAAACTAACAAGCTACCAAACTCTCAGGTTTTGGGGGAAATTTGGTATGTGAAAGGTGAGGCCGAGGTTGAGGACCGGGTAGTGCCTCTTTAAAGGGTTACGCATGCTTTGCTCAATTTTTGTTAACACTTAACTAGATAAGGGGCGGTATTCCTAGGGACCCTTTTTTGTTTCGACACGGCGCTTTTTGTAGCTGCAATGTATTTGGTTTATATGTTTGTACATTTGTCTAACTTTTAGTTGAGCTTGAATGGTGCAAAAAAATTCAAATCCATCGGGTCGTTTTAGAATTATTTAATTAGCATGGGTCCCTAGGAGCCCCCCCTTAGGCACTAACGGAAGTGCCACATGACAAAAAAATTTAATACATCTTAATAGAGTTACTGTGATGCTGATTTTCATCATGCATACCTAGTGACATAAAAAAAAGTAAATAGTTAATAAAAACATTCTGGAAAGGATAGTAGGCCAATGGTGTCATAATATTTTATATACATCGTTATAACGGTTTACCGTAGGAACTATGGTAATGCTAAGTAAACATTAAAAATATAAAATGGCACGAAAACATTTATATTTGTGCTTATATGGTAAATAGAGTTCACTTCACCATTAAAGCAATCAGCAAAAAGTGTCTAGGTGAATCAGTGCCGTAGAAAAATACAGAACGAATATGAGTGTCTTTTTCGAAACATTTGACCGCAAATGAAATCAACTTGTTTTGTCCCTAATTTTCTTACGGAACAACTTTCTTCATTTTTCTTTCTTTATGTTGTGTTTTTGACGCCTTCTAACCATGTGGTGGGTTCATCTAAAAAATCTTTTACGAAAGTGGTTATATTAGGGGGGGTCCTAGGAACCCCCCGTTATGAATACGGAAGTGCAAACCCCTTATGCAGTTTAAGTGTTAATTTGTACAATATGCTGGTAGCCTATCCCCATCTGCCCTATGCGGACCAAACAACAGCTTATCACTTAAGGATAGTTCAGCTTCACCAATTAAGCAATCAGCAAAAAAAGTCTAGAGTGAATCAGTGCGTAGAAAAATACAGAAAACGAATTAGTGTCTTTTTCGAACATTTTGAAGCAAAATTTAAAATCAATGTTTGTCCCTAATTTCTTTACTGAACAACTTTCTCATTTTTTATGTCTTTATTGTTGATTCTTTGAAGCCTTCTAACATTTGGGGTTTGCATCTAAAAAATCTTTTACGAAAGTGGTGTATATTAGGGGGGTCCCTAGGACCCCCCCGTTATTCACTACGGAAGTGCAAACCCCTATGCATTTAGTGTTAATTTGTCCACTATGCTGGTAGCCTATCCCATCTGCCCTATGCGACAAACCACAGCCTTATCACTTAAAGGTATTTCATCCTTCACAATTAAATCATCAGCAAAGTCTAGTGAATCAGTGCGTAGAAAATGCAGACACGAATTAGTGTCTTTTCGCACATTTTTGACGCAAATTAAAATCACTGTTTTGGTCCCTAATTTTCTTACTGAACAACTTCTTCATTTTTTATTTTCTTTATTGTTGATTTCTTTGAAGCCTTCTAACATGTGGTGGGTTTCATCTAACAAATCTTTACGAAAGTGTTTATATTAGGGGGGTCCCTAGGAACCCCCCGTTATCCACTAACGGAAGTGCAAACCCCTTATGCAGTTAAGTGTTGATTTGCCCAATACTGGCTGGTAGCCTATCCCATCTGCCCTATGCGACAAACACACTTAGTGACAAGGGGGGGGGGTCTAGGGACCCTCAAATTTGTTTTCGCGCTGACCGCTTTACGCGTGGGTTTTTTCGCACCAAATTGTTTTGTAATTTGCCATACTTTTAAATGCGCTTCTTTCATACCAAAAAATTAAATCGGCCAGCCGTTAATGAGTTATTAGTGGGGGTCCCATGGAACCCCCCCCCCCTTGGCACTAACGGAAGTCATTTGAGAATATTTTTAAATATAAGAATAAGAAACCGAAACCACGCAATTTTTTTTTTGCTGGTATAAGTTCACACATACAATGTAGGTAAACAATTATTAGTACATTAAAAATAATTAACACTTGTGCTGAAAACAAACACTTTCATCAGTTACGTTGCCAAAGCGTTACTGTCAAACTCCTATGGGAAAATGACATGTATTTTGCAACACCCTGTAAAAAAATCGGATTCCCTAAAATTTTTCGGCTGCTTTTTTTGTAGATCTTTCATTGTTTCTTTTACTTTTAGAGTTTTTGGTGTTGGAGTTTGATTTTATTTTTGTGTTAAATATAGGTAATTTGGGTCTTCTATAGATAGAATATCAACTAAAATAAGTTTTAAAAAGTTTGATGTAAGCGCAAGGCTTTTTTTAATTTTTCCTTTGGGTTTTTTTCCCTATTTTCGCGTGTTTTGAAACAATGTTTTGCCCCTAATTTGCAGCCCAATAACAAATTTTAATTTTATTGCTGATTTGGGGTTGTCTTTGGCCCCTTCCATGTGGTATCAATTTCCGTACCACCATCCCTCGGAAAAGTGGTTCCCTTAGGGGGACCCCATGGACCCCCCCCCCCCCCTTGGGCACCAACGTAGTGAAAACCCCCCTTGTCACTTAAGTGTTAAGATAAGCACGCTTTGTTGCAAAAGAGACGCGTCCGTAATCGAAATTACTTCAATGCCGCGGATAAACAAAAGCATTTTTGGCCAAAAGGTGATGGACAAAACATTATATTTACTCAAAATGATACTGACATTGCATTCAAATACTCAACAATTATCTACTGAAACTGTGCGGTAAAATGAAATGTACCAATGATAATTTTGTAGATAGTCAATCGACCATCAACAAAATATCAGAACACGCACCTCTATGGTGAAATGGGTCCGTTCAACGGAAAAGACCTGATTACACAGCACGGTCTAATTGCTGTGCAATGCAATATTAGAATGTGTTGCCATCATGTGAAGATACTTCGAAAGCCACTTGCGAGATATCATAAAAAATATAAAACATGTAATGAAAATAGATTCAGTAGCAATTATTATTAATTTATCAATTACTTTATAGAGAGCCCGTAATGTCTCACTGGACGTAATAATACTTGCATCACGACACGCAATAGCCTCGTCTACAAGGTCACAGTTAATTCGGCATACGCTTCCACTCTGATATTCTAGACACTCAGACTCCTAACGTATACCGGATTTAGAGCATGTTTAGAACATATGAATCCAGCTGACGGAGTAATTTGAATACAATGAACTGACACCCCAAGTGGAAAACGTTGGTTTTAAATAAGAAAAAACACAATAGACCGTCCAAACAATTTGCAATGCAAAATGTGTATTTGTAATCATTTCCCCTCCAGAAGTGCTTCAAAGCGCACCAAATGGTCAGACAAAACAGTTGCAAAGCATATCTTATTGTATTAGTTTATAGAACAAAGTATCGATTTGATATCACTAATATTTAAACAAAATGAAAAAAATGTACAGTTTGCTTTAGAGTGGTATCATGTTCCAGACTACATTAGGAAGATCATATGATGAGCTGTTCATATGTGTAAAACAACTGAATGGACAACTGACTGGTACACAGTGCATGATAGGAGACTTCCAAGGCTGCTCACTCTCCTGCATCCTGTTTCTGGCCGTCTTCAATCTGTGTCTTGATCTCCTAGACCAACCCAAACACCTCGGGTACTGCATGAGTGGATCTGACATCATATCAACTGCCAAAGCATACGCAGATGACCTGACCCTCGTCGGTAGGAGTACAGAAGGATGCCAAGAACTTGTAAATACAGTGAACAACTTCTTCAAGTGGACACGGACCATGGAAGTCAAACCAAGTCTCATACCAATGACACAAAACGCAATATGTGACATACGATCCCGGCCTAGAAATAGAAGGACAGCAAATTGCACATATCCCATGCGGTTCCTCAGGAAGCTGATCTATAACGATCTGAAGGACAATAACATCAAAGACATGGTATGCACAAAGCTGACAGAAATGCTTCAACAACCAATTCAAGTCAACTGAGTGGGCCTATGAAGCTATGGATATACAATAATGCTATTGTACCCAAACTGTCGTGAGAGTTCACCATCTATACCTTCCCAATTTCCTACGCCGAAAGTCTGGAAGCTACTTCCACCAAATACCTGAAGCAATGGGTAAGTATAAGCAGATGCACCACCACCAGCGCTCTGTACAGGAGCAGGAAACACTATGACCTGCAACTGAAAAGGCTAACAACATCAGCCAAAGGTATGCAAATAACTAAGTACCATCTAAACAAGTACTCTAAAGATGGAAGTACACAGACACTCTACAGAAAATGCATAGAAAGTAACAAGACGAAAGCCAGATGGAATGGTATAAAATAATTAGAACAGAAAGAACGGTATCTAACTGAAATGGCAAGAGGCCAGACGGATATAGCCGGTGTCATAAACTACAGTGCCCGTGTGACGACCGTAAGACTGAGTGTCTTACCACCCATCTGTCTATTATGTTCTCCATTGAGTACCAATTGAGTATCCATTGAGTTAGCCTATTCAGTTGCAGGTACGCATCATTTGTTTCAGCACTGTACCCAAATGGCCTCGTCTACAAGGCCACCGTTTATTCAGTACATGTTGCTATAGAAGCTAGGGCACTCTCTCACGGGAGAAACTCAGTTTCATTACACCGGTCTTGGGTACAAAAAGAACCAAAAGCTGATGAAAGACATGAGTCATCAAGAAAAATGGAAATGTCTCACCAGACTAATAAAAGATGTAGATGAGGAAGACATGTTGGTCTACCTTTACGGGTGTGCGAAACAAGGGCAGTGGTTGAACTGGGAGTCTGTCATGCAGGTCGACACCCCCTGGAAGAAACTTCTGTATGTCATTGTACACTGTTCCACGTCCTCAATGATTGTAGCTACTCATTACAAAGCGGGTGAGAAAACTGGCGCCATGACCAAACACTGAAAGCAATCTCCACAGGTGGTCTGGCACCCTACGTCGTAGAGGCAAATCAGAAAAAAAACATCGCACCTTAGAATCTGAACTCCATCTCTACAATAGCCTTTCGCACAGCTGATAATACAACCTATCGAAATCCAGTCTTACCAATGCCTAAGACAGAGCCAACCAACATTCTGAAGAAGGCCAATGACTGGATATTCCTGATGGATGAAGAACACAAACGAATAGTATTCCCTCCAGAAATCACAAAGACAGCTAAGAGACCAGATATCACCATCTTTTCTACCAAAAGAAAGACAGTGATCATCATAGAGCTGACGGTCCCTTTGGAGGAGAACCTATGCATATGCAAGAAAGAAGTGAAAATACAAAGAGATTCTAGTGGCTGACTGTGAAAGCAGAGGATGGTCTACATACTACTTTCCAATAGAAGTAGGAAGCAGAGGTGTCTGCAATACATCGGTCAATAAATGCCTGGCATACTTGGACATTCCTAAAGGAAAGAGAAAGGCTATAACCGATACAGCAGCCCGAATTGCATTCAGAGCGAGCTCTGTCATCTAGCTCAGCAGAAGCTCAAAGGCATTCAGACAGATGGAGCTACAAGCAACTCCAGCAATATGCTCTGAGGGAAGTGGAATGGTTGAGCGCTCACAAACCAGGTTTAACCCGCCAAAGTCTGGCCCAAAGCTCAGAGACCTCAGATCATACTAATCTAGACAAAGAGATACTGCATAAGGTGAATTGTCCCTACTAAGTCACCTTCACAGAGGGAGATATATCAGGAGTGCATATCTTAAAACAGACAAAACTAGTCTCAGAAGGTGACAGCGCTGGTGTTCTACCAATGAACTATTCCTCTCCAAGGCAATTTGTATCTAAAATATCACATTTTCTCAGTTCATCAGTTTATTAAATAATAAAAAACAAAAATGCGGTTAAAATGGCTCCGAGATCACAATTTAGGCAGCCTACTGGAAACTAACCTGGTTTTTCTTTTCTTTTTGGCCTAATAGCAATAAATCATTCTCTATAATAGCCAAAGAATAATAGGTAGTTTTACGAGAATCGCTGTGCGTATTAGTGCTGCAGCACCAACCATTTTAGGAGAGTGCTACCGGGGCCGGAATAATAACATTTGTCATCATAGCTAAAATTGACCGTAGGGATGTGGAGTTCATGAAAACAGGTAATGACAAAATTAAAAGTGGTGGCAATTTGCATACGACACCATTTTCCGAATTGGAAGCCATCTTAAAGCCAAAAACACATAAGAAGACAATTTTGGTGTAAAAAATGTTTTTTTCTGGGTCAAGGAGTTCAATAAAACTATTCCCAAAACTATAAAATGTTGCATGTGCCGATATTTTCCAAGATGGCTGACATTTTATTGGCACAAATCTTACATTTCTTATTATATAGCCTATGAAGATGATTGTGGTGTCAAATTAAACAATTTCTGGGTCAAGGAGTTCAATAAAACTATTTAAAAACTGTCAGGTAAATATAAACGTCATTAAGTTTTCATACGTCACTATTTTCCCAAAATGGTCAACATAGAAAAAGGCAAAGTCCTTTATACCTCATGCTATATAGCACCTAGGATGACGATTTTGGTGACAAAGTGGATGTTTTATAGGTCAAGGATTTCAACAGCCATATTCTCAAAACTCTCAGATGAGTCGTGAGTCATGTTATTCATGGACTACCAATGTGACACCCAAAATGTGACACCTTGACTACTCTATATGTATTCACCCAAAACATATCTGGAATTGCATGGGAATTTTTTTATATTTAGGCCTGTATTATTTAAATAGAAACCATTATTTGTTTGTTTCAGAAATGTCAAGAGTAAAATGGCCCCGAATTACGAACAATTAAATGGTCATGGTCACGTGCACACCTATTGGTAGTCAATGTTTTGGGGTTTTCGTTCATAGTGGGCATAATGCGCAGTTAGGAAGTTCTAAGGAGGGGTTACCGAGGATTCTGTGTTGTTATTAATTATCAAGCATCTGGGTTAATATATTTCACCACTTTGCCGCATTAAGACTGACATTGCAGTAAGTTAACACTCTTGGGTACTTGTATTTAAAATATTGGGCTATCTTGGAAAAAAGTGACAAATGCAAAAAAAAATCACCTTTATATTCATCCTACAGTTTCTAAAATAGTCTTATTGAACTCCTTGACCCAGAAAACACTCATTTTGACACCAAAATCATCTTCCTAGGTTATATAATAAGAAATATACAGTTTCTTTGACGAGATGTCGGCCATCTTGAAAAAAAATAGCCGCGTATATAAATTTCCATGACTCAGACAATTCTGGCAATTCTATATTGAACCTCTTGACCCAGAAAACATACATTCCGACACTAAGTCACCATAGTAGTGCTATTACCTTTCAAATGGCGGCCATTTTGCAAAATACTGGTTTATGCAAATTGCCATCACTTTTATTTTTGTCATCACGTGTTTTCGTGAACTACACAACCCAATGATCAATTTTAGCTATGATTACAAATGTTATTATTCCGGCCCTGGTTGGTAGAAATCTAAGGCCCTTTTTCACCTGATGCTGCACTATATTTTGCTGAGATATTTGTTAGGCATACCAGCAAGGCATTCTCACATCGTAGACACGACGGAACTGTGTTTTAATTTTATTATCTAATACTGACGTAGACATGCTGGCGCCTTAAGTGTATTAGGCTAGAGGATTTTGAAATATCTTTAGAATTTATGATATCTCTTCGATTTTACCAATATAATAGTGTAACCGCGTACTAACGGATATTGAATCTATTTCCAAGTATTTAGATATAAAATGTGTTCCGCAAGCAAGACTTTATACTAGCCACAATAATCATTTTTGCGCAAAACATGGTAACGAGATTTTATTTGTAGTAAATTAAAATGTAGCCGTTAACCATTATTGCCTTACTATTTCACAATAATTAGCGTTAAAAGAGCATTTCGTAACGCACAACCTCATAAACTGAACCGTTATCCTTAATAATCCATGTGTGCCTAATCTTACGAGCAAATTCGATCGTATTTGTACGGAATTGTTTTCTGTCCGGCAAAATAGAAAAACAAAAAATAGTTAAAATAGAAAACACACGACTGAAAACTAAACACACAAGCAAACGGAATAAAGTGCATAATAAATAATGAAATATACACTGTGGTTATCACACAGTATCCTACAGTAACCTGTGATACAAGTATTTTCTCAACACCAAACCACAAGGTCGGAATCAACCAAAATTTGGGAATAAACATTTCTAAAGGATATTTAGTCAGAGATAAATAAAATAGAATGCACTGGAATCACCAAATGCATCTTTAAGATTAGAATCTAAAGAGCAAGTAAGCTGCAGTTGCCCGTTGACGTCGGGTACCGAAAACACGGCAGAGTGCAAACAAACTGAACAAGTATTTTGTGTAAACCGATCTTTTTATTGATGCAAGTCTCTCGCAATAAACCTTTACTTGATCAGAAAATTGGTATTTAAAATTTTTAAATAAGACCAATTAATCACTAAGAATCACCAAGGTAAAACACGGAACTTGTGATCGGAAACATTTTGTAATGTCCAGATGTTAAATGAGTTGGAGCATGGGTCATTAATTACTTCATTACTTTAAGAGCAAAAATGAAGATTTTCAATCGGAAATTTAATTTGAAATTGAATTCAATCATAAATTAAGATCCCCTTCTCTAAATTAGTGTATTAGGTTTGAGGATATTTTATCTATAGTTCGAAAAGTACTGAATCATAATATCTGGGCCCAGCCTCTTATAGCCTAGGAGCTAGCATAATCTGGTAAAAACATCTCAAGCCTACAAAAGGTTTGAGTGATTAAATATGTAGACAGCAGGGACCCCTGAAATGCAATTCTTAAAGACACTATCAGTGATTGGCTAAATCAGAACAATCGAAAAAATCATCAAAAATCAGATTTTTGAAAAATTAAGATTAAAATTTCATAAACTTTGGTATCCTAACATACCCTGCAAATGATAGGACCAAAAGCAACCTCATAGGCAAAATCCGGAAAGTGTATGTCATAAGTGTCCGTTCGGAACACGTACTATAACACGTAACTTGAATGGAGATTGTTATCTTGCGAACCACTGCCGTTTTCATCCTTTCTGTCCAATTCTTCAGTTGGAAAAGGTAACTTTTATGCGAATTCTACAGACTTATCCTTCACTTTGAAGCTATTACTGCCAAATTTGTCAAATATTTTTAAAAATCAATGATAGTGCTTGTCTTTAAGTGCTGCAAATGATGCTTTAAGGAGGGGGATCTAGACAAAGATTATACAGGGTTCAATTTTTAAATCGATCCAATCATGTTGAAAAGTATACCATGTTATTTGTCTAACCATAAGTATTAAAAAAAGGTATAGACTGTACTATGTACGATTTAAAGTCTGGTAGTTACAGTTTAAAATAGCAAAAATCAATAAAAAAGGTCACTTTCAGTTGCAGAGGGGTCAAATTTTAAATTTGCTCTGATTTGGATAAAAATGGTGCAAATTGTTGGTGGAGCTCTCCGGATTAAAATAAAGAATAGTTTTGACTGTCTGGCAATGCTTAGTTACCAATGTAGGGGTCCCAAAGGTCGGCCTCCATTGCATTCAATGAGGCTTGACCTTGTTTGCCTCCTACTTTGTTAAGCAAATATTTGAGACACTCAAACTATTCCTTATTTTAATCCTATGAGCTCCATCAATAATTTGCACCGTTTTTTATCCAAATCGGAGCAACTTTAAGATTTGACCCCTGTAGAAATGAAAATGAGGCTTTTATTGATTTTTCTGTTTTTAGCATATAACTCCAAAACTTTAGATGGCAGATAGTACAAACCATACCTTTTTGGAATCCCTATAGTTAGACAAATGACTTGATATAGTTTTCAACATGACCGGATCAATTTAAAATGTTGATCCCTGTATAATCTTTATCTAGACCCCCCCCCCCCCTCTTTAAGGCACCATTTGTGCCACTTGAGAATCATGTTTCAGGGGTCCCTGTCAGGCTGTCTATATATTTGATCACTCAAACATTTTATACTCGAGATGTACTACAAATGCCTGCTAGGTCCCACGCTGTTACGTGCAGATTCGATCGTATTATTAAAAAAAAAAAAACCGCAATTTTGTATTGTCTGTTCGGAAACAGAATTACAAAGGATAAGTTAAAGAGAATACTCATGTGTCTTTTCTTTCGTTAAAAATAGACACACACGACTAAAAATTAGACACACAAGCAAATGCAATAAAGTCCATTATAAGAAATAAAATATGTTGTAGTTAGCACACAGTGGCCTAAAGGTTATACACCACTAATCTGGCTGTCGTAAGGATAAACAATCTTTGGTGGACTACGTCTGAAAACTGCTTTAAAATGTCTGAAAATGCTTTAGTTATGTTAAGAAAATGATTGACATGGTAGACTGATATGTTTTCTCAAGCTAAGTAGCATGTGGACAGTAAATTCGAGGCAATGTACTCTGCGCTTATCAATTTCACATCGATATTTCAACTGCTTGCCTTAGCGACTATAGAAAATCTTGTGCTGGCGGTGTTGTGCCGAAACACCCGTGTGCCGAAATACCCGGGTGCCGAAGTTCCCTCCTCTCAAAACTACCGAAGTACCGGTGCATTCGGCAGAGGAGAATGGAAGTGGAAAATAACGTGCTGTTGATGTGTAGAGCACGTGTTTACGCATTTTTCGTGATTTTATGGACAGTTCTACAATGAAACTCGTTTATTTAAAATCAGGCTTTTGGCATTTAGGAACAATCATGTATGTAATAGTAGACGTAGATACGATCTTGTAACGCCTAAAGCACCCACATAGACCCCATGAAGAAGAATTCCCGCGTTCTTTTACCAAGGTAGCCGAATTCGGAAACAATGTATACGTTTATGCATTGATATTTGATATACATATGGATCCCATTGTAAAGGTCCCCTTTATTGATTAGGAGGGCTATTAGGCCGGTTGCAACACGGGTTAGGTTTAGGGTTGGGGTTATAGGGCCTATAGGACCTAGGGTTAAGATTAGGGTTAGGAATTAGGTTAGGGTTTGGTTATTAGAGTCCGCGGCGAGTACAAACATTGGGATTAGACCTATGTGATTTTCTACTTCACAAATAGGGGGTTTAATGTGATTTTTATTTTTTTTCTGATGGAGGGGGGGTCATGTTAAATTTATTATTCAGTAAACCAAGCATATCAGCAGTAAATCAAATTAGGTAAATTGTGTGTGGGGGATGCGTGTAGGAGTTCTATGCAATAGGGCCTATGTAACTTTACCATTAATGATGATTATGCAATTTTCCAAACACATCTTTCAATTTCTCCGGTCCCCTCCCTTGTAAATAATAAACGGGCCCTAAAATTATTAGTTTAAAGCTAATCTTAGCCTGTCGTACGAGCTGAGTCCCTGAACACCTATTTCGTGTCATCCTGTGTCCGTACAGCCATTGACAAAAGAACTTAGTTACATCCAACAACCGCACGCTGGAATAAGGATCTCTCAGTGCCGAACAACTGGGATAACCTTGGATAACCCATTGTTTCGGCAAGTTACCCTGCCGTTCGGCAGGGTAATGACGTAACCCGCATTTCGGCATGAATAATTGCCGAAACACCGGGCGTTTCGGCAGATACCCCTGCCGTACGGCAAGGTCATCTGCCGAAAGACCGGGCATTTCGGCATAGCCCGCTATTTCGGCGCAGCAGCGGTCTGACGTGCTGCGAGTTTCATGATTCGTAACTAAAAACTTTTCTGGTCACCATATGTTGACATTTTGGTTATTTTGGTGATTTTAGTACTTTGGTGTGATATTGCTCATTTCCTCGTGAGAGTTTTAAAATGTGTAATAAAATTATCAAAATTTATCCATGTTTTTCCCGATAGAATTCTGTGCATATATGAGTATGGGTATCACAAAGGGAAATGGGATTAAGTTATTTACTCAACACCAAACCCAAGGTCGGAATCAACTGAATTTGGGAATAAGCATTTAAGGACAAATTACCTGATATTTAGTGAACGATAAAAAATGTACTCGAATCACCAAATCCCTTTAACCCTCGTCCAACCAAAGGTTTTTTCTACTACATTCACGCCAGGGGTGGGGGTGTACCATCCCCCTGATTTTCTTAATTAACGTACGCGACACACATCGTCCTTGTTTGGTACATTGTGTAGCTACATATGCCCTTTCTTCTTCAAATCAAGTACAAACATTATCAAGTTTTTAAATAGGATGTCATATTGAATGCCATATAACAAAGAGCAGATTTTACGTGCACATTTTCCATAAAAATCGAGGGTTTTTCGACATTTTGACATTCCACGCAAGCAAAATGGGGGCATTTATTTGGGTAAATTGGTGCCAAAGTAGCATACACATGTTTATTACTCTAGAAATATAAAAATACAAATATTGTCAGTATTTGGTTACAGAGTAAGCACATAACGTAACATAATTACCATTTTTTGAATTTTACACAGTAAAGTACAGAAGGTGGCACTCTCTTCCTATTGTTACGGAGCACGATGACCTCCTTGACGGTGTCCCATCCATTTTTTTTTTTCCGCTAAATGACCGCAAAGGGATGAACTTACAATTACTAATACCTAAAAGCCTTAGATCATATTCGTTTGCGGTTTTGTGCGTCAGGGGTATGGTAACCAGCCGCCACCCCCCCCCCCCCCCCGCCGACGAGGTTTAAGATTACTATCAAGAATTAATCTGCAGAGAGAAAGCGAGAGAGAGACCATAGAAGAGAGATGTGCATTTGATCTTTGAAATATATAAAATGCAAAATTTAAAAAAAAAAAAAAACAAATGGTTTTATTTTTTTCTGTTCTTTTGATTTTTTAGTTTTAAAATAATTTTAATTTAGGTGAACAAATGACTTTTTTATGTTGTCGTAAATAATGCACCTAATTCTGAAACTAACAGAAGTATTACTTATTGGTATTATATAGTTGCGTTTTTTGATATATTTTGCATCTTTGCGGTTTTCATCACGATTCTTTCAAGGTTGTTGAATTCGGCAGGCACTATGTATAAAGTGACCGGTGTGAAAGGCGGATATAGTCCCTTCCGGGTATGGCAAGCCATAAGGTGCATAACGTATTGCTGCAACTCGTTGGAGAAAGTCAACGCGTTGCGATATTTCGGCGGCAACGCGGTGCGACATTTCATCACACGTTTGCCTGTGTCGGCCCAATCAAAATCATGAATTCTGTGACGTCATTTCCAAAAAATAGCCCCACAACGCGTTTCTAGATACTTTGCAACGCGTTGCGAACCTACAACGCGTTGTGAACCTCCACAACGCTTTGGCGATCTTCAAACGTGTTGCAAGCTTCACACCGCGTTGCTAGGTTAACAAGCCATAAGGGTCATAACGTATTGGGCGGCAACGCTTTGTGAGAAAGTAGCAACGCGTTGGCGACCATTTCCGTCGGCAACGCTTTGTTGCGGCGTCAGTCCAATCAAATTCAAGAATTTCTGTGACGTAATTAAAAATAGCATCCACACGCGTTGGCGGGCAATACGTTTTTTATTATGACCCTTATGGCTTTCACAGCGTTGCAGCCATCACAACGCGTTGCGAGCTTCACACTCGTTGTAAACTTCACCACGCGTTGTGAAGGACTAAGGGTCATAACGGATTTCTGCACGCGTTGTGAAGGTTTGCAACGCGTTAGTGAAGGTACGCAACGCCGTTGTGTGATTATATGGCTTTTTGAAATACGTCACAGAAATTCCAGATTGTGATTGTCCGACCCCGCAAACGGGTTGCTGAAATGTCTCAACGCGTTGCCGAAATGTCGCAACGCGTTGTGACTTTCTCACAACGCGTTGCGCAATACGTTTGACCCTTATGGCTTGTTAACCTTAGCAACGCGTTGGTGCAGCTTGCAACGCGTTGGAAGCTCGCACGCGTTGTGGAGGTTTGCAACGCGTTGCAAAGTAGCTATCAAAATTTTTTTTTAAATACGTCACAGAAATTCACCCTGATTTGATTGGCCGACACAGCAACGCGTTGCTGAAATGTCGCACCGCGTTGCGACAATCGAAATGTCGCAACGCGTTGCTACTTTCTCGAAACGCGTGGCAGCAATACGTTATTGGCATGTGGGCTTGCCATAGCCGCGGGAACCACAGTCCGAGCTCCTTAGACGATACCGGAATTAAAGCGGCGGACTATAACTACTCTACATCGGTTTATCTGACTACGATTCTAGAAAAAATACAACTTAGTGGCTTCAAAACAGAGATTAGAAGCTACCTCAGAGGCGTGTTTTGAATCAATCCCATAATGCACTTGCAATGTGCCTATATGAAAGTACTAAACCAACATGCAGTACTTGGGGATAAAAAGTGTTCTAAATGTTAAAGAACCGCAAGGACATCATAATCATGCTAAAAATTTCCCTTAAGTACTAAGGACTCACTTCAAAAACTCAACCACCGATTGGTCTGCCGGTTCCGCACGGTTTTTTTTCGGGTGGAAACCAGTTTAATATTGTTTTAAACAATGAATCACGGTTCAAACCGCCATAAACCGTGAGTCGCACGGGTGGTTGAGTTTGGAAGTGGCCCTACGCTTTGAGCGGCTAAAATGAGCATAAAGGTGGGATTAGGATAGGATAGGATTTTTGTGAGATCACAGGACCATATTGAGGTGAATTTCTAAAAACAGGGTGCATTGTGGGATTGGAAACTACCTTATGAAGTATAATCCCATGAGTCCATAGTTTGAACCTGTTAGATACTAATTAGTTAAAAGTATCGCTGTGTAGTTAGTCTTGCCTTCCGGGCATTTCTCTTGAGCATCCCTGTTTTAAAGGCCGACTCAGAGATTTTAAGAGGAGGGCGCCCTCAATATCGAACAAATTGTGGGGTTTTTTTTTGCATAACATGAAGGCTGTCCATATTATTATCCATGTACTAATCACGTGTAAAATAGCAAAGCTCAAATCCAAGTCATTCATATAGAAAATCGGAACTTTGTTATAAATTTCCGGATCGGGAAATTTGTTATACACAAACCACGGTACCCTATGGCACTGTATATACCCATCGGCCTAAATGTTACTGCATGGAAACGAAAAAATCTGATCATCTCAAACTTTGGAAATTGGAGATTTGAGAAGACATTCGCGTAGTTCTATTTGACTATTTTTAATAAATACACACAAAAATTATATTTCCCAAAAATCTCCGAGTCAGCTTTTAAATTGGACTTTTTTTTGGGGAAATTGGGATCCTTGAAACTAGAGAGGCAAGTCTTTTAACCACCGGAATACGCTCTATTTGCTTTCTTCAAAACCAAATGCACATACATCAACGAAACATTGCGTGTACAGACTTTATCAGGGTAATTGATGATTGCTATCCCTATTTAATGTTCTGATGCGTAGTCAATTTTGTTTTCTCTTTTATAACCCTCGTCTACCGAAGGTTTTTTCCTTCAGGTTGTTTCCCCCGGATTGCTAAAACCCCCTTTTTGGCTGCCAAATATTTAATGTAATTGTCAATTGTCAATTAAAATGTTCCGCTCCTTTTATCCAAAAACAACATCACCGGGTCTATAGGTAAGGTACAGGGTGATCACAAAGTGATGGAGGGGGGGGGGGTGGTAAACAACCCCCCTCCGGAAGAGAAGTACCAACATTAACATAACCAGGAAATATCACAACACTTGATTTTGGACCAATAGATAGCTATGGTCTCCTCTTCCCTTGATACCAAAATGAGTACCAACCATGGCCTAACATGTCACAATGACGTCAAAGTTAGCATGTCAGCAAAACCGCCATCATAGTAACACACAGTGAAAAATTCAAGTTTTCGCCAAAAAGGTTAGGAAAAATCAGATTTTCATGCGGGTTTTTGACTCTACTGATGGGAAATGACTAGTTGTATATAAAGACGACATTTTAGAGCATAATAAGGTGTTTGAGTCGCTAAAATTGCGATATCAATGTTCCACCCTCTATTCAGTATTTTCGTTACTGTCCTCAATTATGACGTCATGGTGACGTCATAATGAAGGCTGTTAGTACTTTTTTTGGTACCAATGGAAAGAAGAAAACTCTAAGCTATCCTTTGGTACCAAATTTACGGTTCAGTAACGAAAATCACAGGGGTGGTAACCACCCCCCCCCCCCCCTTCGGCAATTTTGTTACACAAAATGGCCCTTCAGGTAGAAGAGGGTAATGTTCTGCACATTGAGTATGACATGGATAAATGGAACGATTTTTCAAAGGAAAGAATAACGGGCGTTAGGTCATTTTTGCAAATGGGAGAGGATGCCATGCGTAAAGCAGTTCCGATGCCGGAAATGAGAAAGGTTTAGCATTACTCCGCAATAATATGAGCTATTAGCCAAACAATATAGCAGCTGTCTCAGCTTCTTTGGGCTAAAAAAGACTAAGCTATGACCTATGCGGTTTTTTTTAATTTGAACTTGCGCTGTGGTATTTTTTGACTGTCTGGCAATGCTTAGTTACCATGAGGGGTCCCAAAGGTCGGCCTCCATTGCATTCATGAGGCTTGACCTTGTTTGCCTCCTACTTGTTAGCAAATATTTGAGACACTCAAACTATTCCGTATTTTATCCTATGACTCATCAAATAATTTGCACCGTTTTTATCCAAATCGGAGCAACTTTAAGAATTTGACCCCTGTAGAATGAAAATGAGGCTTTTAATTGATTTTTCTGTTTTTAGCTATAACTCCAAACTTTAGATGGCAGATAGTACAAACCATACCTTTTTGGAATCCCTATAGTTAGACAATCTGACTTTTATATACTTTTCAACATTACCGGATCAATTTAAAATTTTGATCCCTTTATAATCTTTATCTAGACCCCGCCCCCCCCTCTTAGGCAGCCACATTTGTTTTGCGCCACTTGAAGTAAGCATGTTTCAGGGGTCCCTGTCAGGCTTCCTACATATTTGATCCACTCAAACATTTGTATACTCGAGAGTACTACAAAATGCTGCTAGGTCCACTCTGTTACGGGCAGATGCGCATCTGTATTATTAAAAAAAAACCCGCAATTTTGTTTGTCTGTTCGGAAACCGATTACAAGGATAAGTTTAAAGAAAACTCCATGTGTCTTGTCTTTCGTTCAAATAGAACACACACGACTAAAAAATTAGACACACCGCAAATGCAATAAAGTCCCATGAATAAGAAATAAAATATGTTGTAGTTAGCACACAGTGGCCTCAAAGTATACACACTAATCTGGCGTCGTAAGGATAACAATCTTTGGTGGACTACGTCTGAACTTGCTTAAATGTCTGAAAATGCTTTAGTTATGTTAAGAAAATGATCGACAATGGTAGACTGATAGTTTTTTCAAGCTACGTAGCATGTTGGACAGTAATCGAGGCATGTACTCCGCGGCTTACAAGTTCACCATCGAATATTTCCAACTGCTTTCCTTAAGCTGACTATGAAAATCTTTGTTGCTGGGCGGGTTATGCCGAAATACCCGGGCATGCCGAAATACCCGGGTACCGAAGTTCCCTCCTCTCAGAACTACCGAAGAACCCGGGCATTCGGCAGAGAGAATGGAAGTGGAAAATAACGTGCTGTTATGTGTAGAGCACTTGTTTACGCATTTTTCGTTATTTATGGACAGTTCTACAATGACACTTCGTTTATTTAAAATCAGGCTTTTGTCATGAGGAACAATCATGTCTGTATAGTAGACGTAGATACGATCTTTTAACGCTAGCACCCATATAGACCCCATGAAGAAGATTCCCACGTTTCTTTTACCAAGGTAGCGATTCGGAAACATGTATACATGGAGTTTTTTCATTGTAGACAAATGTTGTCCTACATTATCTCTTTGTTTTTTTAATTTGCTCTTAGAATGCAACATGAAGATAAACTATTTATCCCTTGACTATATCCTCATCACATTTGCAATAGGCCGTTTTTCCAAAGAATTACACAGGCCACGCTCTTAAAGCATGCATAAGTTGGCAAGGCAGAAAGGACTGAACGCGAAAAGTATTAGCAAATAGGCTAGCCCACAGCACCTGATTCACCACCAGATACACATGCTCAATTATAGTTCGTCACGTATATTTGATAAATTCTGTTTGTTTAGAGAAATTGTCATATTTGATCTTATTTGGAATGTTGAGTGTAAAGTTAGTGAAATTTGTTTGAATTGTGATTGTAATTTTGGTTTTTTTGGGGGGTCCCAAATAATGTGTTTGAGATCAGCGTATTAATTTTCTTTCTGTTGCTGATGATTTTTTTTTTCTTCCTGAGTCCGCCCTCAATTGGTAGCTATTGTAGTAGCAATCAGTGCGCAGACGATGGCTGTCAAGCCTCTTCGATATAGCAACACCCAAAACGAATCAAATAATAAAGAAAGAAATCCCAAACCGATTTAGCGCTTTGATGTGGTCTATAAGGGGTGTTCCCATGACCCACACACGTCCTCGTCCATTATTACAACAAGAAAACAATCAGAATTTTTTGTCAGATTTTGTGTTAATGGCGACGTCTAAATTGGACTTCCTTGGCCGCCCTCCCCCCCGATGTTTGATAATAGAGGACTGATGGTATTCACATCTCCGAAACCTCACTGAACTTGCCGGTTAACTTGAAGATTTTGATCTGTGTAAACTGAATAGTCCCATTTTTGTCTAAAATGACTTGGAAGTATGACACCTCAGTCCAGTGTGATTTAGAAACGTCGCCTTGACACTGTAAGTTTATCAGTCATTTTTTTGCGGCCATATTAGAACTTCTTCGTTTATAGTTGCAAAATTCAGCCACCTCACAGGCAAAATTTAGTAATATTTACGTTAGGCAGGAAGTGTGTGAGGCTATATCACCGTCCTTGTGAATATTTTTTTTTGCCATATCAAGCTTATTAGGCTCTATATTTGTCAGATTCACTGCGTAATATTTATCACCACGTTGAACATGTTACCCCGGGGGAGGGGTGGGACTGCTGTTTCAAGTGATGTATGGTAAGGAAGGCCTTGTAATACACCCTTCCCTTTTCAGCAACACAGTCACAAAAAGACCCAATTTAACAAAATAAGTGTTTAATTAAACCAGTGGCGTCCGTCAGCCTTCTTTTTTTTGGGGGGGGGTGTTGATTTTTTTGGTAGGGCAAAGTGGAATTCTGTGGCAGGGCAATCTAAAAAGACATTTTTAACCAATTATGGCTCCAAATCGCTTAATTTGGCCAAATTTGATTGAAATCCCCAAATCGCTGATTTTGTTTCCTTTCGCCCGGGGGTGGATTTGCACCTCCGTGCGCCGCCACTGCCTAACCGTAGTATGGAAGACACGCTAGATTGAATTTCCATGCACTGGCAATTGAATCTTTTCCTAACTTTGGGTGAATTTTGCAATATAAAACTCTGCTTTTTAGCTAGGTTTAAGCGGAAACTTCCTACTTCGATGTCATGTTCCCTTTTCAAAAAATATTAAGTGCATTGTGCACAATGTGTGGCTTAGAAGTAAGGTCCCCTCTCAGGTGCTATTGGACTGCTTTCATCCTTCGAGGTATAAAATTATTTCAAAATTTATGTTTTTATTGCGATCTTGTTTTATTTATCATTAAGGCCTATTTTTTTAATGGCTGGCGAAAGTTATACTGGCAGTGAGATTTCCATTTTCCTCTCCATGCATTACGTCAAATACGCAGCAGAGTTCTAACAGCCTTTACACATCATCATATACTTACAACATCTCAATTTCATGGCACAGTTCGATAACCTCAACTCAGGATAAAAAGATGCACCCTGGTGGCAGGTATGAGTCATGGTACCTAGAATGCATAAGGTCAGTTCTGTTGTGCTGTTTATCGGAGGTCATAACCATGTCCCTGGAATGAAATATTTAGGAAATCCCACCTTATATACAGCTAAGCCAAACAATGCCACAGATAAACAGTCCATTGTGAGTTTTGTTACATATTATGACTGTGTTTTTTCAGTTTACATGGACACATAGTTCAGATTGATTAGCATGTGGATGGATTTTTTGCCTTTTACAAATTAATATCACTATCAAATGTCAAATTTTTAACTTTCTGTCTCATTTATAGCAATTGCCTTCAACGGCAGCCTTTCAGGGGAAGGGCAACACATGTTATATATGCAAATCCGTCAGAGTAATGTTGGGTAGTGTTTTTTCCTCATAAAAATGGTATTAAAAATAGGGTGGTTATAGGTTACCATCACACTTTTTTTTTAAATGCATCAATTCCATTCATCTTTTCAATTTTCAATGAAAAAATAGACCCAATAAAGTCTATATTGAAAAATCCAATGTTGTATACTTTTATGCATTTATTATTTGATATACATATGGATCCATTGTAAAGGTCCCCTTTATTGATTCGGAGGGCTATTAGGCCGGTTGCAACAGGTTAGTTTAGGGTTGGGGTATAGGGCCTAGGACTAGGGTTTAAGATTAGGGTTAGGAATTAGTTTAGGGTTTGGTTTTATTAGAGTCCGCGGCGAGTACAACCACGTTGGGATTGACTTTGTGATTTTCTACTTCACAAATAGGGGGATTAATGTTGAGTTTTTTTTTTTTTTTTTTTTTTTTTTAAATTTTATTATTCAGTAAACCAACCTATCAGCATAAATCAATTAGGTAAAATTGTGTGTTGGGGATTGGGTGAGGATTGTCTATGCAATAGGGCCTACTGTAACTTTACAATTAATGATGAGTCTTCCAATTGTTCATACCATCTTCCAAATTTCGCCGGTCCCCTCCCTTGTATATATAAACGGGCCCTAAAATTATTGTTTGAAAGCAATCTTAGCCTGTCGTCGAAGCGAGTCCCTGAAACCTCTTCGTTCAGTGTGTGCACCGATACAGCGCAATTGACAAAAGAAGTATTACATCCAAAAACCGCACGCTGTAATAAAGATCTCTCTGTGCCGAACGACTGGGATAACCCATTGTTTTTCGTCGGCAAGTAACCCAGTCGTTCGGTAGGGTAATGACGTAACCCGCATTTTCCGCATGAATAATTGCCGAAACACCCGGCGTTTCGGCATAACCATGCCGTACGGCAAGGTCCTCTGCCGAAAGACCGGGCTTTCGGCATAGCCGCTATTTTCGGCGCGCAGCGGTCTGACGTGCTGCGAGTTTCAATGATTCGTCACTGAAAACTTTTCTGGCACCATATGTTGACATTTTTGGTTATTTGGTGATTTTTAGTACTTTGGTGGAATTGCTCTATTTCCTCTGTGTATAGTTTTAATGTGTAAGCAAACATTATCAACAATTACATTTTTCGATAGAATTCTGTGCATATGTGAGTAAATGGTGTCATAACAAGGGAACATGTGATATAAGTATTTACTCTACACACCAAACCGCAAGGTCGGAAGCAAACTGTAATTTGGAATAAGCATTTTCACGACAAATGAACCTGATTTTATGTGACCGATAAAAATGTACTCGCATCACCAATGCCCTTTTAACCTTCGTCCAACCAAGGGGTTTTTTCTACTATATACATTCACGACCGGGGGGTGTTTACCACCCCCTGATTTCGTAATTACGCGACAAACACCGTCTTGTTTGGTACCAGTGTGTAGCCACATTATGTCCTTTCTTCAAATCAGTACAAACATGTCAGTTTTTTAAAATATGATGTCTAGTGATGCCAATCTAACAAGAGCTATTTTCCAGCACCTTTTGCCAAATTCGAGAGGTTTTTCGACCTTTTGACATTCACGCAAGCAAAATTGGCATTTATTTGTATGATTGGTGCCAAAGTTAGCATACACATATTATTACTCTCGAATATGAAAAATACAAATATTGTCATTTATTTTATTTTCTATTTTTTAATATTTTGTATTGTTTACAGTAGCATCATACGTAACATAAGTACCATTTTTTTTTAAATTTTACACATTAAGTCCATGAGGTGGCACTCTCTTCCGACTTGACGAGCCGATGGAACCCCCTGAAGGTGGTCCCTCCATTTTTTCCGCTAAAATGACCCGACGAGGAACTTACCATTACATAAGGCCTTAGATCATATTCGTATGCATTTTTGCGACCAGGGGTATGGTAACCAGCCGCCACCCCCCCCCCCCCCCCCGCGGACGAGGGTTAATATAACTATCTAAAGAATTAATCTGCAGAGAGAGAACAGAGAAAGAGAATATATGTGCATTTGATCTTTTGAATATTAAAAATGCAAACTTTCAAAAAAAACACAAACAAAAAAACCATGGTTTGTACCATTTTGATAAACTAATAGCAGTAGTTGTCCTAATTGTTTAATCTAGAGTGAACATGACGTTTTTATGTCTGTCATTAATATGCCCCATAAGTATGAACTTACGATAGTATTACTTATTGTTATTATACATGTTGCGTTTCTTGATATATTTTGCCAGCTTTGCGGTTTTCATCACGTTTTTTCAGGTTGTGATATCGTGGGCAGCCTATGTATAAAGTGACCGGTGTGAAAGCGTATATAGTCTGCCGGAGCCACAGTCCGAGCTCCTTAGACAACCGAAATAAAGCGGCGACTATAACTACTTCTACATCGTTTATCTGCTACGATTCTAGAAACTACCGTTTTTTCGAGTGGCTTAAAAACAGAGCTTTAGAGCTACCTCAGAGGGTGTTTTTAATCATCCCATAAGCATTGAATGTGCCTACTACTGAAATGTACAACACTGTCAGTCTTGTGGATAAAAAGTGTTCTAAATGTTAAAGAACCGCAGGCCTTTCATAATCATGCTAAAAATTCCCTAAGTTCTAAGGAACCCCCTTCAAACTCACCAACCGGTTGGCTGCCGGTTCCGCGCGGTTTTTTCGGGTGGAACCGTTTAATATTATTTTAAACAATAATCACGGTTCAACCGCCATAACCGCTGGTCGCCGGGTGGTTGAGTTTTGAAGTGGCCCTACCGCTTTTAGTGTAAAATGAGCATAAAATGGGATTAGATAGTAGGATTTTTTGTGAGATCACAGGGGGGAGACTGACGTATGGGAAGGGCAAGGTCCTATAGAAAAAGGCGTGAAAAGAGGGAAAGAATAATAGCATGGAGAATTAGGTGATTAAAGAAGGAAAGGAGGAAGATAGGCAGGAATATTTGAAGAAGCAAGAGGGGGCGCAGAACGAGGCAGAGGGAGCGTAGGAAGGAACGAATCAAAAAGAGTAAAGCGGATGCGAAAGGAAGAAGTATAGTCTACAAGGAGAAGTGGGGGGATATAGGGACCAAGTTAACTAGAGGAATGGGGAGTAATGGGGGGTCGGCTCGGGTAAGAAGAGAAGCGAACGGAGGGAGGGGAACGACATTGAATAGCATGGATGATAAAAAAGGGGGAAATGGGAAGGAGGGAAGGGAACACGGACAATGAGAGGGGGCAAAGCAGCAGACATCGAAGGGGGGCGAAGAGGAAAAAGAAGTGAAGGTGAGAAGAGGAGGAGCGGGGGGAAGGCAGAAAAGGGAAAACAATACGAAGGCTGGAGGAGTGAGATGGGGAAAAATGAATAAGTGGAGGGAAAAGCGAATAGGGTGCGACGGTGCGAAGCGGGAAGCTGCGGGAGGAGGAGATAAGAAAAGGTATGAGAAGGCAGTTAGACGAGTAGATGAAGAAGTTAAGTGGGGGGCAGAGAGGGGGAGGCAAGGCGGGAGCGGAAGATAAAGAACACCAATAGGGAGGGAATGAGAAGCGGGGGGAAGAGAATAAATATCAGGGGGATCTCGGGAGGGAAGGGTAAGACAAAATAGGGAAAGGGCGAACACAATGAAATATAAATCGGGACTATAGTGGAGGCAGAGGGGAGGAAGAAGAGGAAGTAGAGGGCAAGGGTAGAAAGAAAAGGAAGTCGGAGGATGGCAAGAAATTCAAGGTGCGAGAGAGGTAGGGCAGAGGAAGACGCGATGGTGTAGGAAAGGAGGGAAGAAACGCAAGGGAAAAAATCGAAGGTGAAGGAGAAGAGAAAATGAAAAGGCACGGCGGGACTCACGGTAGGGGAGAAGAGGTAGTCGAAGTGCGCATGGGAGTGTAGGGTTGTGGGGGGGGGGTGGGAAGAAAACAAGTTCAGGAGGGAGGGAGAGGAGCAAGAGAGACAAAGGAAGAACAGGATGGAGGTGAAGGAATGGAACTCGGGGAAATGACTTACACGGAGGGAGCAAGAGTAAGGGTAGAAGAAGAAGCACAGATAATAAGTAAAAATAGGGGAACAGCGAGCTATTGGATACTGGAGCTAGAGTTAGGGGGGGGTGGTCTATGGTTTTAGCGCTCGTCTGGTCCCGGGCAAGCAGAATAAAGTGCCAGCAAAGCCTGAGACCGGTTACAATAAGATAGAGCAAGAGGCCAGTACTCTGATCAGACCACGACAGGTAGAGGTACAAAAATGTAGAGGAGACGTAAGGCACGCGGCAGCTATTATTGGGGGAGAAACGGTGTGAAATGAAGGGACAGGAGGTCGGAAGAGGAGGGAACAGGCGAAGAAAAGGAGAAGGAAATAAAGAAAAAAAAGGAGAGGGTGAGGAGAGGGGGTCAATAGGACAGAGGGGGATGGAGTGGACAAATGGGGCAGATGAAGGGGCGCAGGAAAGCCAGGGACAAGACGGATGGAAGGATAGAGGATTACACGGCGGGAGGGAGGGGAAAGGAGTGAAAGGTGTGTAGAGGAGTGCAGGGAGTGCTACGAGGCGATGGCGGGAGAGGAAAAGAGGGTAGGGGAGTGGGGCGGGGAGACGAGAGTAGGGGGAAGGATGCAAAGGGGATGGCGGGGAGGACGGTAGTAGGAGTAAAAGGTGAGTTGCAAACTGCTAAAAAGAGCGAGGGGAAAAAGGATAAAAAGCGGCCAAAAGGGAATGGGATTGTGGGCTGGAGGGTCGAAATGTTGGGTAGTGGAAGAGATGAAGGCAAAAATGGTAAAGGGAGAGGAGAAAATTAGAAATAGGAAAAGAGTGGGAAGACCGAAGACGATAGAAGGAACATTAGGAGAGGAATGAAACGGGGAAGAGCGATTAGGAGGATAGAATATTCCGGATTGGAAGCTGAAAGGGTCAGACCGCGGGGAGGGAGGCAGAAAGGCAATTGCGATGCGAAAAGGTGAAAAAATACGAAAACGGCAAACCGGATAAATAAATAGGAGTAGGGAACAGTGAAGGAAGGGCCAGGGGACGAGCGAATGGAGAGGCAAATAGGGGGGGGGGAAAAACTGGGGGGGCAGAGTGTAAACGGAAACAAATTATGGGAATATAAATAGAGGGGTAGAGGAAAGAAAAGGGACCTGGAACTGTGATTAGGGTCTCACTAAGGGGATACGTAAGGAGTGAAGCGGGGGAGGGAAGGGAACAATGAGAGGCCAGCAGAAGCGAGGCTGAGGGGGGACAGAGTGGCGGAAGGGAGGGGGGCAATGAGGGAAAATCAGGAATCGAGATGGGGAATGAGGGGAAAGAAGAACCGAAGTTTGGGGTAGAGGTTAGGGAAGAGGAAGTAAGGAGTGAGCAGATTTTATGGGATAAAAGGGTGGTAGGGGTAGAGATAGACTGGGGACTAGTCAGGCAAAGCAGAAACATATGCGAGGAGAGGCGGGTAGTAGAGGAGAGATAGGGGAGGATTAAAACGGACAGTAAAGGGAGTTCGAGGGAGGAAGAAAATCGCAGGGGTAGCTCAGAAGGAGGAGCCGTAGTATAACGAAGCGTGGATGGAAGAACAAGTAAAGGGGGGGGGTGCGGGCTGGAAAGGTGTGACCCAGGAGAGGAAAGGAGGAGTAGCGAGAATAACAGCGCTGACGTGATAAAAGCCAAGAACGTGGGGGAGGAAAGTGAGTCGGGGGGGGGGGTGGATGGTGGGGGGGGGGAAAATAGGTAAGAAGTGGGGGGGGATGGGAGAACAGAGAAACGAGGGGTAAGGGGGAAACCATAAAGAGTGAGATGAGGAACAAATATTTGTGAGATCACATGACCCTATGAGGTTAAATTTCCTAAACTGGTGCATTGTGGATTGAATTATAATCCCATGAGTCCATAGTTTGAACCCTTTTAGATAATAATTAGTTAAAAGTATCGCTGCGTATGGTAGTCTTTGCTTTCCGTGCCTTTCTCTTGAGCATCCTGTTTTAAAGGCCGACTCAGAATTTCCAGAGGAGGGCCCCCAATTTCGACAACTTTGCTTTTTTTTTGATATACATAATGCTTGTCCATGTTACTTATGCCATGTACAATCACTGTGTAAAATAGTCTAGCTCAATCAAAGCCTTCATATAAGAAATGGAACTTTGTTATAATTTCCGGACCGGAAATTTGTTATCACAAACACGGTCCCTATGGCACTGTATACTACACTACGGCCTAATGTTAACTGCATGGAAACGAAAAATCTGATTCATCTCAAACTTTGGAAATGGGCATTTGGAAGACATTTTAGTTCTATTTGACTATTTTTAATAAATACACACAAAAATTAATATTTCAAAAATCTGCTGGAGTCAGCCTTTAAATTGTGACTTGAATTGGGGATCCTTTGAACTAGAGAGGCAAGTATTTTAACCACCGGAATACGCTCTATTTGCTTTCCTTTCAAAACAAATGCACAACATCAACCTGCACTTGCGTGTACAGACTTTATCAGGGTAATTGATGATTGCTATCCCTTGGGTAATTGTTCTAGGTTCGTAGGGGCATGCAATTTTTGTTTTCCTCTTTTGTTAATGTTTCGCACATTGAGTATGACATGGATAAATGGAACGATTTTTCAAAGGAAAATAACGGTCTTTAGGTCATTTTGCAAATGGGAGAGGATGCCATGCGTACAGCATTTCCCCCCCCCCCCCGCCCCCCCGATGCGAAATGAGAAAGTTAGCATTACTCCGGCAAATACACGACTGTCCCCAAAAACACATATACAATCAAAGCATTAATTTTTGCTAAATTTTTAAGTTCATCTCAACTGAAGTTTTACTGATTCTTTGTAGGAGTGTTTCCGCTTTCACAGATTTTTAGTTGGTGTAAGTTGGTTGTCTGGTTCAGGAGTTATGGCTATTATCAAGCCAGTTGAAAACCTGTTGGGCCCGTTTCGGTATCCTGATATCACAAGTAGCCATTGAAAATCATCTTGAAGACATTCTTGATGAAAATTAAATCAAAAGTAGGTATAAGTGCGGCTTCTTGTGATATAACATAATTGAGGTAACTTTTAATGTCGCAATTGTTAATAAATACTGTAGCATTAAGGACATTCCAATTCCAAACAGTCTTGTTGTCTAAGCTTTACTCCAGGTTTCAGCAGAAAGTATACCATAAAACACCCTTGTTGAAAGTGAACTGAGACCTTTGAACCCAACAACCTTTTCCTTATTGCTCTTCTTGAACACCCGCTTTCCTTCATTATGTCTTCCCTGGCATCTTAGAAGCTGTGGAGAATGTGGAAGGGTAAATTGTCCCTCCACCTTAGAGCGTTGTCCACCACATTTGTTCCCTCAACGACTTGTCAGACTGTACTTAGTTGCAGCAGTCAAATTTCCAGAATTTCATGATTATTGTCCCCGGAGAGTGAGTCCCTCATTTCACCACACCATACTAATATTCTTGTGCTTCACTGAAAATATATATTGATTAGTTAAATGCATGATCATACATTCACTCTGACTGTACAATATCTTTTGTTTGAAAAGGATTTAAACCCACAATGATGCTACACGCCCTTTATACCGTTGTTTCTTGAACTTTTCAAGTGAAACCCATGGCCCAAGTGTGTTTATCCTTTGTGTTCAACTGACAATATCCTCCGCTTCGGGTCATCAAATGGATGGATAAAAGCGAGGATTTCCCTTTAGGATCTTTCTGACAATAAGGCCCAAATATCTGCCAAAAATGCACAGTTTTAGATTTTTCATATTTTTAGTTTGATTTGTAATATTTTTATGTGACGTCTGTATGAGCTATTAGGCCAAACAATATAGGCAGCTTGTCTCAGCTTCTTTTGGTAAACAGACATAGCTATGGACCCTATGCGGTTTTTTTTTTAAATTTGAACTTGCGCTGTGGTATTTTTAGAAATTACAATATGTTCCACTTGTTTACATGTATGGACGTCTTAAGTTGTGAAGTTATATGCTACTCAAACCAATATTTGACTGTGTCATCCCGTATTTGCTCGAAATAGTCATCACGAAGTTAAATGACTGATGGCAAGGAAAATGTTTTTCTTCATAAAAATAGTATTAAAAGAAGGGGGTGGTTATAGGTAACACACACAACTTTTTTTTAAATCACCAATTCAATTCCCCATTCATCTTTTCAATTTCGAAAAAAATGACACCATAAAGTCTATATTGAAAAAAATCCATTTGTTAATACGTTTAGCCTTGATAAGCTTTGATATACATATGGATCCATTGTAAAGGTCCCCTTTATTGATTGGATGCTTTAGGCCGGTGCAACAGGGTTAGGTTTAGAGGTGGGGTTATAGGGCCTATAGGCCTGGGTTAAGATTATGGTTATTATTAGGTTAGGGTTTGGTTATAGATCCGCGCGAGTACAAACATTTGGATTAGACCTATTTGATTTTCTACTTCACAAATAGGGGAATTAATGTTATTTTTTTTTCTGATGGGGGGGTCATGTAAATTTTTATCAGATACACCAAGCAGATCAGCAGTAATCAAATTAGGTAAATGTGTTTGGGATGGGTGTAGGAGTTCTATGCAATAGGGCCTATGTCACTTTACAATAATGATATTGATGCAATTGTTCATACACATCTTTCAATTTCTCTCCGTCCCTCGCTAGTACAATAATATAACGTCCCTACAATTATTAGTTTAAAGCTAATCTTCGCCTGTCGTCCGAGCTGAGTCCTGACACCTATTTCGTGTCATTGTGTGTCCGTACAGCCAATTGACAAAAGAACTTAGTTACAATCCAACAACCGCACGCTGGAATAAGTATCTCTCAGTTCCTAACAACTGGTATAACCTTGGATACCCTTGTTTCGGCCATTAACCCTTTCGTTCGCAGGGTAATGACGTACCCGCCATTTTCGGCAGAATAATGGCCGAACACCGGCGTTTCTGCAGATCCCCCGCCGTACGGCAAGTCATTGCCGAAAGACCGCGGGCATTCGGCATAGCCCTCTATTTCGGCCAGCAGCGGTCTGACGTGCTGGCGAGTTACATGATTCGTAACTAAAAAACTTTTCTGGTCACCCATATGTTGGACATTTTTTGTTTTTTTTTTTTGTTATTTGGTTGATTTTAGTACTTGGTGTGATATTGCTCTATTCCTCTGTAGAGTTTAATGTGTAAGAAACATTATCAAAAAAAGAAAAAAAGTTAACCATTTTTCGATAGAATTCTGTGCATATGTGAGTAAATGGTGTTACCCAAGTGAACATGTGATATAAGTATTACTCTCACAAACCAAACCGCAAGTCGGAATCACTGTAATTTGGGAATAAGCATTTTCAAGGACAAATGACCTTAGATTTAGTGAACGATAAAAAAATGTCTCGAATCACCAAATGCCCTTTTAAAACCCTCGTCCAACCAGGTTTTTCTACTACTTCACGACAGGGTGGGGTGTTACCATCCCCCTGATTTTCGGACTTAAGCGACAAACATCGTCTTGTTTGGTACCAGTGTGTAGCTACATATCCCCTTTCTCTCTTCAAATCAATGTACAAAATACATTCCAATTTTCAAATAATCTTACCATTTTCAGAAAATCATTAAAAACCACAAACACAAACCAAAAAACTAAAAAATTTCCCCCCCCCCCGAGGTTTTTCGACCTTTGACATTCACGCAAGCAAAATTGGCATTTATTGGTAGATTGGTGCAAAGTAAGCATACACATATTATTACTCTAGACATATGAAAAATCCCATATTGTCAGTATTGTTTACAGTACATCATACGTAACATAAGTACCATTTTTTTTATTTTACACAGGAAAGACAGGAGGTGCCCTCTCTTCCGACTTTTGACGGAGCACATACCTCCTTGAAGGTGGTACTTCCATTTTTCCGCTAAAAATGACCGCAAAGGAGAACTTACATTTACATGACAAGGCCTTGATCATATTCGTTTGCGGTTTATGCGACAGGGGTATGGTTACCAGCCGCCACCCCCCCCCCCCCCCCGCCGGACGAGGGTTTAAGAATTACTATCTAAAGAATTACTCTGGCAGGAGATATAGACAGAGAAGAGAGATTGTGCATTGATCTTTGAAATATATAGAGAAATGCAAATTTCAAAAAAAAAAAACAAAAAATTCAATAAATTTCAAATATAAAGTGTGTTTTTGAGTTTTTTTAAGTTTATAAATTTTTAATCTTAGTGAACAAATGACTTTTTAGGTGTTCAGTAAATATTGCACATAATTATGAACTTACAGAAGTATTACTTATTGGTATTATACATGTTTCGTTTTTGATATAGTGCAGCTTTGCGGTTTTCATCACGTTTTTTCAAGGTTGTGAATTCGTGGGCAGCTATGTATAAAGTGACCGGGGTGAAAGGGATATAGTCTGCAGGGAGCACAGTCCGAGCTCCTTAGACGATACCGGAATAAAGCGGCGGACTATAACTACTTTACATAGGTTATCTGCTACAGTTCTAGAAACTAAACATTTCGAGTGGTAAAAACAGCGCTTGAGATACCCAGAGGGTGTTTGATCAATCCATAATGCATTGCAATGTGCTATACTGAAATGTACTAAACAAATGTCAGTAATTGGGGATAAAAAGTGTTAAAATGTTTAAGAAACCGAAGGACATTTCATAATCCTGCTAAAAATTCCTAAGTAGAAGGGACCACTTCAAACTCAACCGCCTGTTGACCAGCGGTTCCGTCCGGTTCTTTTCGGTGAACCGGTGAATATATTTTAAACATGAATCACGGTTCAACCGCCCTAAACCGCTGGTCGACGGGTGGTGAGTTTTGAAGTGGCCCCTAACGCTTGAGGGCTAAAATGAGTAAAAGTGGGATAGGGATAGGATAGGGATTTTTGAGAGATCAATTTGTGAAGATTTCACCTGACCCTATTGAGGTGAAATTTTCCTAAAACTGGGCATTGTGTGGATTGATTATATCCCATGAGTCCAAGTTGAACCCTTTAGATATAATTAGTTAAAAGTATCGCTGCGTATGGTGTCTTGCATTCCGGGCATTCTCTGAGCATCCCTGTTTTAAAGCGACTCAGAGATTTCCAGAGGGGGGCGCCCTCAATATCGAACAAACGTGTCTTTTTTGCATATACATAATGCGTGTCATGTTACTTATCATGTACTAACACTGTGAAAATAGCTAAGCTCAAATCAAAGTCTTCATATAGAAATCGCAACGTTGTTATAAATTTCCGGATCCGGAAATTGTTATACCAAACCGGACCCTCTGGCACTGTATATACATAGGCAATAAATGTTAACTGCATGGAACGAAAAATCTGTTCATCTCAATTGGAAATGGGCATTTAGAAGACATTTTTAGTTATATTTGATATTTTTAATAACTACAACAAAAATTATTTTCAAAAAACTCTGAGTCAGCTTAAATTGGGACTTGAAATTGGGGATCCTTTGAACTAGAGAGGCAAGTATTTTAACCACCGGAATACGCTCTTTTTGCTTTCCTTCAAAACCAAATGCACAACATCAACCTGAACTTGCGTGTACAGACTTTATCAGGGTAATTGATGATTGCTATCCCTATTTAATGTTCTATGCGTAAGCAATTTTGTTTTCCTCTTTTTATTAATGGTCTGCACATTGAGTAGACTGGATAAATGAACGATTTTTCAAAGGAAAGAATAACGGGGCGTTGAGGTCATTTGCCAAGGGAGAGGATGCCATGCGGTTAAAGCAGTTCCGATGCGGAAATGAGAAAGGTTTAGCATTACTCCGCAAATACTTTCCCGACTGGCCCAAAAAAAACTATACATCAAAGATAGGGCAAATTATACATTTTAAAAAATTTAAGTTCATCTCAACTGAAGTTTTGACTGATTCTTTGTAGGAGTGTTCCCAGCTTTAACAGATTTTAGTTGTGTAATTGGGGGTGTTCAGAGAGAGCTAAATCAAAGACAGTTGAAAAACCTGTTGGGCCAGTTTCGACTGTCCTGATATCAACAAAGTAGCCATGAAAATCATCTGAAGACCTTCTTGTTGAAATTAAAATATAAAAAGTAGGTATAAAGTGCTGCTCTGTGAATATAACATAAATTTATAACTTTATAATGTCGCAATTGTTAATAAATACATGTAGCATTAAGGGAAATTCAATTCCAAACAGTCTAAGCTTGTTGTCTCAGCTTTAATCCAGGTTTCAGCAGAACGGTAGAACCATAAAACCACCCTTGTTGAAAGGAACTGAGACCTTTGAACACAACAATCCTTCCTTTATTGCTCTTCCTTGAACACCGCTTTCTTCATTATGTTCTTCCCATGGCATTTAGGAGAAGCTGGGAGAATAGATGACAGGTAAATTGTCCCTCCACATTAGAGCGTTGGTCCCACATTTGGTTTTTTTTTTTCCACTCAACAGACTTGTAGACGTTACATTAGTTTTCAGCAGTCCAAATTTCCATGAATTCATGATTATTGTCCCTCCTGAGAGTGAGTCCCTCATTTCACCCAAACATAATAATTTCTGGATGCTTTCACTGAAAAATAATATATTGAGTCGTTAAATGCATGATAATACATTCACTCTGATCTGTCCATATTCTTGTTTGAAAAGGATTTATTTAATTCCAACAATGCTGCTACACGCCTTATACCTTTAGTATTGAAACTGTTTCAGTGAAACAAGGACCAAGTGGTATTTTATCCTTTGGTGGTTAAACTGACAATCTCTCCGCTGCGGGTCCAGCAAATTGGATGGAATAAAACGGGATTTAGCTTAGGATCTTGTCTTACAAATAAAGTCAAAATTATCTGCCAAAAATGCACATTTATATTGTTTCATAATTTTTTAGTTTGATTGTATAGTTTTTTATTGGAACAGTCTGTATAAGCATTAGGCCACCACTATAGCAGCTTGGGGGTCTCAGCTTCTTTTGGCTACACAAGACATAAGCTATGACCTAATGCTGTTTTTTTTTTACTTTGAACTTGCGCTTTGGTAAGTTTTAGAAATATACAATTGTTCCCTTGTTTACATGTATGGACGTCTTGAATTGTGAAGTTATATGCTACTCAAAACCAGATTTGACTGTGTCATCCCGTATTTTGCTCGAATATAGTCAGCAACGAAGTTAAATGACTGTATGGCAAGGAAAAAATGTTGTCACACGATCAATAGAAAAAAAATTGCCCGAGTATTACCGAATACAAACAAATCCTTACAAGAGTAAACAAAAAAAATGCCGCGAAATATGAGCTAAGAGATAAATCTCTAGAATTTTACACAAGAAGCGTGGGAAGCTGAGACAAACTATTATTTTTTTTAAATAACATTCTTTTTAATTTTAGACAGTTGTAGAAGTATTATAGTCCGCCGTACTCATAATCCGACTACAACGGTAACTACAATATGGCACTCGCTTCAGTTGACCCTTCAACGTACATTGGTTTCATGCGTTGATTCCGTATTTCGTCATATGAAAACGGACGGTGGCTACCGGCGGACTTTAATTACTTTCACCCGGTCGTAACGTTAAACCTTCCTTGACTCTTGATTGCAACTGTACAATGTGAAATACTGTTAAATAGTGACGCTATTCATCTTAGCCTGACAAGTTTATTACAGTTGGGAATCTAAAATTGAAATAGTGCCTAATAACTTGGCTATTGCTTTATTTTTATTAAAACTAAGACTTTGAGTCATTCACCTGGGATATGTCGAGAGAACGAAGTAGGCTGATTGAGTACCCTGTCAATCTACAAAGTGAATGAAAAACGTTATTTCCAAACTTCTTCCTTGTGTAACAAATTTCAGCACTTTGCATCATGTTCTGTTGTTAAAAATGCAAGAATTGCTTTCTCGATGTGAATAAAGCGAACGACCAGTTCAGAGGAAGGATTTAGACACTTCAAATTGGACTCCACGATACTTTGTATTGCAATTCCCTTTCCATTCGAGTGAAGTATTTATTTCAAGTATAACTGTATAAAAAACGATAAAATTATAACTAAACAACAAACGAGCATCTAAGCAATAACGGCACATTTGTTAAAAAGCCTCCCGAGTTTCAAAATTGGGATGAGAGTAGTTTATTGCTAGAACACCAGCGTTGTCTCCTTAGGATCCCACTTTTATGCTTTTTAAGATAAGCACTCCGGTCTCGGTCTGTCGTTCGGTCGGTCTCTCTCGCTCTCTCTCTCTATCTCTCTCTCTCCTTTTCTCTATCTCTGTCTGTTGGAAGGTGATTTAGTAGGGAAAATTTACCTTATGCAGTATCTCTTCCGAACTTTGGAGGTTAAGCCCTGGTTTTGTAGCGCTCAACCATTCCACTTCCCCCTCGGAGCATATTGCTGGAGTTTCGTGTAGCCTCTGAATATTTCTTACTGAGCTGATAACCTAGCTCGCGCTGAGTGCAATGTTTGGGCTGCTGGGGCTGCTGTATAATTTAGCCTTCATCTTTCAGTTAGGAATGCTCAACGATGCTAGTCATCTCACATTGATATTGTTACTTTACATAACGTTTTTAGAAATCATCCGCGAAGACGAATATTGTGAAAAATACATGGACTAAGCGGCCATTTGATGTATTATGAAATACATTATCCCAAACTTTTTTCCCCAATTTAAGGCTTTTGAAGATAATTGAAGCAAAAAACTCTGTTGCATTTTTTCCAGACACATAACAGCTACTGGACAAAATCTTCCTGGCGAACCTCCTTATTCAGGGAATTGCGAGTGCATCGCTTAACCGCCATTTAATATGTCCAGGTATTTTCAGAAGACACATCAAATTTAGATAATTCCAAGAAGTCACTTTAATCAGTCAAGCGCCCTATTTACTTTGTAGATCTGTATACGTCACGTACCAGCTTAGATCAGAGCATCTGAAGAGCATTGTCTGGTTTCATAGCATGTAATTAACGGAAGGCCAACAATTGATAGATTTTCAAAGCATGCTTTATTCGGTCATCTTTCTCATAATATCCTTTGACTCGACATGGCTCGAGTCATTTTCGGTCCCCTATTGTCACCAGTTGCGGTTCAGGTTGATCTCTGACTTCTCATACCAAATTGACTTGAGCTTATAGACGCCATACGGAGTCTATCGGTGTATTTATTACATTTCATAATAATGGAATCACTGTATTTTGAGAGGACATGTGGGGGGGGGGATTAACGGGGGGGGGGGCATTGTGCGTTGTGTATGTTATTTATGTAGGTACGTGTGTCTGTATGTATGGATGTATGTATGTATGTATGTTATGTATTAATGTATGTATGTAGTATGTCATGTCCTGTATGTATGTATGTATGTATGTATGTATGTATGTATGTATGTATGTATGTATGTATGT
>JAMKCH010012696.1:0-27493 GCA_023653785.1 Ophioderma brevispina
AATCAGTAGGAAATTTGTTACTGCTTTTTCTCCCTAAGCTCTTTAATAACAATAAAGAGTTATTGTACCTTCCTTTGTGATGTATCTGCACCAAGGCTGTATCTTGTACTGAAGGGGTTTTGAGAGGCCGGTTGTGTGTCCATCTTTACTCTTTTAAGAGTAGGACTGATGTGAAAACATATTGCTACTTGAGGCAAGACTCCAATGCTTCAGATCCCATGTGCATCCTGGCATCACAATACCAGGGGTATTTGTCATGATCATGTCTGTGTACAAGTCTGTCATTGTGTGAGATTTCTTGCATGCATCAGTAACTCAAGAACTACAGATGCTAGGATCATAAAACATGGTTGGAAGATGGCCCCCAATAGAGGTCTACATCAAGAAGTAGAGTAGTAAAACCAAAGTTTTAAATCCGGGTTTGTCTACGCTAATGGGTGTGGCCGGATTTTCCTCACATTCACAGCAATTTTGCTGTGTGAGGATTTATTGGAGCCGAGAACATAATTGACCGGATGCCCTTCCTGACATCAGGATGGCCACCATTAGCTCTCCAAAGTCAACACCCTTGTAGGTAGATCTTTTAGTTCTATCAGGGTAACCAGCTACCCTCCTCATAGGATTTCGTTAGTTTGTTACCAGTGCATGGATGACAAAACACCTGATGGACTTTGATCAGGGTTTCACCAAGGTGTGCACCTTGAAAACACCTCATGTTAGCATGATGTTGCAGTTCAAAGACAGGTAAACACAAAAATAACGAAAACGTTGGTTTTGCTATAGTAGGAACCAAAATGGGAATTGAGTAACCCGCAGGGAAATTGCTCACATTCAGTGCTCTTGTTTCTAAATCTGCATTATGATAAGCTTGACATTAAAGGAAATCCTCACATGGATTTAAGTCTATGTGCTGTCTTATTGCAGTACAGGTCTCGTCTCTCCACAGATCTTCTCAAAGCATGTTAGCTAATTCCCCAGTGCGGTGAAATAAATCATACATTTTTGCTATTTTGATAAGGATCGCTATGGTTACCGATTCGCTGTATAATTTCATATTGACAATTGCTGTGATCTGGGCCGGGGTGTTGTTAGGATAATTGACAGGAATAAAGTTTTTTTCCCCAAAGTCATCCAGGGCAAATGGTTGTTTCGTTGTAGGATGTAATCAGGGCCCAGAATAATAACTTAACCCTTAGGTTGTTGTAGACCCCTGAAGTCATGTAGCCCCTGCGAGAATTGCTTTAAAGGTTTCAAAGGACCTTGAATAGTTCCTTGAAATTTAAAGAACAAAAAAGTGACCTTTAATAATTGTGATTGTCCAAGTTTTTGCACCATTAAAATTTGTAGGGGTGAGGGAAGTGGTGCATTGTGGGATGTGGGGAGGGAGATCTACATCTTTATGGTATGTTAAGACTGTTTACAATTATATTTATTAGTGTGTTTGTTGTGTTGTGTTTGTTTTGTTGTTTTAGGCTGTTTTTTTTTGTGGCAACTCAAAATATGTAGAACATACCTGTGACCCCTCAATGTGTTCAATATGCCTCTTGTTTTTCTTCCTGGTATAATCATGTTTACTACTCACATTGTACAAACATGTTACAAGCATCTTGTTTTGATCGCTTGCCCCATGACCTATTGAATGAAGGATGTACCTTATGGACCTTCAAAAGCTGAGTTCATGGCTCATTATAAAATAGTTATATTTATCCTCCTGATACAAAAAACAATAACATTATTACTGGTCTCTGGGGAGATTCTGTACACTGGGTGTTCTGCAATAATTGGTGTGAATTCTTTAGGCAAAATATACTCATTTTGCTATTTCCCATAAGATTTATAGGTGTAAAATGATTGCCGAGGGAGCCATATATAACCATTAATTTGACAGGTGGATGATAAAAATGGGTGCATTGTTAACAGCATTTAAAACAATACAATAAATTAAAAGAGAGGTTCACAAATATAGGCTTGTGTTTCAAATTTGAGTTGATTTCTTGAATCTTGGAATTCAGTGCTCAAAATGTCTCCCCCCCAGAAAAAAATGACATTTTTGAACAGCATTGGCAAAGATGAATAGGTAATTAAATTGCCATTTGGTCTGTGTCTATTAATGTTTTATTTCTTTTTACTTTGTTCAATTAATGTAAAAGTGGTAATTTTTGTACATGTAATTTTTCGCACAACTGCAATTTTTAGCATTTTCACCTGTTTTTAAATTTACTTTTTTCAGCTATCTTACATAGACTTACACACAAAATAAACATTTTCACATGTTGTTAACTTCGCGCTTGCTCAAAAGTGCGCAAAAGCACAAACAATTAATGTAACATAAAATTGTTCCACTTGACAATATCTAAATGTATATAACTTAAAGGCTGACTCAGAGATTTCCTGATGAGGGTGCACTCAATTTTCAAACAAATCATGTTTTTTACATATACCGAATGTTTATCCACATACTAATCACTGTGTGAAATAACTAAGCTCAAATCAAAGTCCTTCATTTAGAAAATCACAACTTTGTTGTAAAATTCCGGATCCGGAATTTTCGTTATACACGGTATCCTATGGCAGTATTATACTGTGCATAAATGTTTACTGCATGAAAACAAAAAATCCAATTCATCTCTAACTTTGCAAATAAGCATTTCAGGTGACTGTCTTTAGTTCTAGTTGACTATTTTTAATTAATACTAAAAAATATATTTCAAAATCTCTGACTCAGCCTTTATTGGCCATTCAATTTAAAATCTGCAGTTTCTGCACCAACTCTTTGGAAAATTTAGGTAAAGTCTTCTTGCAAATTGTTATAAAAATTGTATGTTCTGCCTCAGTCTCAGGCCCAGTGCAGTCAATACACTGCAAATGATTACATCATGGACCTTAAACTGGTTGTCTCTGTTGTCAAATGGATATCATGTAGGACCTCCCAAATTCAACATATCAAGGTTAGCTAAGGTTTCTGTAGCAACAGTGCTGTAAGGGAAAAATAACTTAAGATATGAGCACTCATCAGTAGAACAAAGAGACAGGCTCATGTTACCCTGACCCAAATGCTTAATTACACAGTAGCAGCATTGTTTGGATGGGATCACAGTTAAACATCTTTAGCTAGGACAGTGTCTATTTATGTTGCATTTATAACATCAGTTGCACACTGCATGTGGCAAATGAACCATGGGAAGAGTGGAACTGTAGTTTTAATCAATAGTTCTTATTCAAATTAAATCCAGAGTTTGGTGCCAATTAAATCCCTGCAAGTGGTCCTACCTAGGTTCAAACTGGGGACCTTCAGAACCAAAGGGGAATATCCTTACCAGTGGGCTTTGCTTTCCCTGATAACTATTTCTATAATTGTGATCTCAATCTTGATTAGCTCAGCTGTACAGATTTTCATCAATTGTTGTCAATTTTCTGGCTAAATTTTGAGATAAAAATTTCATTTAAGACCAAAATTAGAGATTTTTTTTAATTTCTCCAGAAATCACACAACATTGCTTACCTGTGTGAGTTTGCAATATAATTGTCAAAGTGAATGCCAAAATTGATTTTGCGGTTAAATTATGCGACATTGTTTTGATGGTTTGTAACATAACAATAAACCTATTTTTCAACGAATGCCATCTGCTCGCAATGATTATAGCAAAGAAAGATTAACCAATTTCAAAAGGATATACTGGTCACTAGTTGTTGAATTATTTCAACTCTGACTAGGAAACAGGATAATTTGGATCTGAGATGTGCGGAGCCTGTAGTAAGCAGTACTGAGAAGCTTTAAAAGTGCAAAACTGTGGGTGGGACATAGTGTACATGGTGTAGGGTGGCTAAAACTTCACCCAAATTCAATACCTGTCGCTGTGGCATAAGTCAGGATTTTTAGGCTGAAAAAACTTTGAATTTTTCAGAATAAAGCATTTTTCAAATCATAAACTTAGTCTTTTTATATGCTTCACAATTTTAGTGATAAACTTATAACCCCCACTTTTTAAAATACCACCCTTTGAAAAATGTGGACTGCCCACTACCACACCTAAATCAAATAGGTTAAAAGTTCATTGAGTGTGTATGGATTGAGTGGGTGTGTGTATGTGTGGGTGTGTGTGGTGTGTCAAGACTTCTTTGAAACTTGCTTATCTTACAGAAGAAACCAACTCTTACTTCAACCAATGTTTTTAAATTTTAATTCTCAATTGACAGAATGTCAGTCATACTTGAAAAAATCTAGTATGGCAGTTCACATACAGGAGAGTAAAAAATCATATATTTCTGTTGGTCAGGTATTTAATTTTTCCAAGTGTTAAAAGATAAATGGAGGGACATCTTATAGTCAATTTCCAAATCTTCTCCCATACACCAATCCACACAGGGCTCAGACTCAAATCATTTCTTTCTCTAGCCTATCTCCACCATGCTCAAGGTATAGCCCCCAGCAAAGTTCAGCTGTGAATAGTTCATTAAACTGTAAAAGCTTGTAAACTGTACAGTTCTGTAAGTGACCCTTAGAAATAGTACCTGATGACCCTTATAATAGTATACCTGATGATTGCACTATGTTTTGTTGTCTTGCATTGATTCTTATCAGCAAGATATATCAAACATAATATGTACAAGGAATAAATGTCCACTCCGTGAGTCAACCAGCTTTGTAAGAGTAAATACAACATTCGTGTTATAGAAGGCCCTCGTGTGCCGGAGGGCCTCGTGGCAATTCTCAGCGTGGGGGAACTGGGCCACCACATTGCCTAATTAGTTGGTCACATGACTGGAGGTGTAACCAACGGCATCAACTCTTGCTCGTCTTTGGTTATGGGTGAAATAGTTTTAAGAGAGTAATGTTTTAATGCTTATCAGCACAGAAACACTATTTTTGTCATTGATTTGGCAAAACCTTGAAGTGCTTCCTGTCCACCCAACTGGGAAATGATCATTCTGATTCTCCCTTTTGGGTTTTGTGCCTATGGTCCTTATTCTTTGATCAGGTGAAGTACATTGTAGGACAAGGATATGAATGTGTAAGAGTGGTCTCGGTTGCAGGTAGACAGAGGAGATGAAAAATATACTTGAATGTTAAACTATGTTCGCAGCAGCATTGGAGCCTATACCTATGGCCTTTTATTTCAAAATGTACAACACCAACACATGGCCTGACCCATGACACAAGCGCATGTACAATAGCAATTTCCAAGTATTTGATATATTTTATCCCCTTTAATCACATACACACACACTACCACAATCAACACACACACACATCTTGCAGACACAACAATGCATCATACACAAAAACATGCCCTTGCACTACTTCACAGACACATATACACAAACTCGCACATACACATATCCATAGACATCCACAAAGTGGCATAAAAGCTTTTTTTTTGGGGGGGGGAGGGCACATTATATTTTCAGGGAGGAATGGGGGGGGGGGCATATCTTAAAGTTTATTATACTCTGGATCTAATTTCTTGGACAGTTTAGAACGTATACGCCCGCTTTCCCGCCAAACGGCGCCACCATCGCGTTGCACGTAGATGCAGTAACACAAAGATCAACGCGCGCGTTTGTTATGTCCAAGAAAATTTATGGCCCAGAGTAAGTTACAGTATAGGCCTGTTGTTGTTTTTCACTGTAAATTGGGGCACATGTTGAAAATCACTAATTCCACAGGGGGGGACACGAGGAGGGAAGATTCCCCACAAAAAGGGGGGCGCTGCTCCCCATGCCCTCTCTGGTTACGCAATGATCCAAATACACAGATACACCAAAAACCAGATGCTAACACATTAAAAAAAACCCCTATTCCCAAAGAGGTTCTATATAGATAGAGGGCAAAACGTTACGTAATATTTAGAAAATTAAATTCATCGTCTCGCTGTTTGCCGATCCACAAAGAAAACATAGCGTAACCAACACATAAGAAAGCAATGGCTGCCTACGTTTCTTCCACATAATTGGGTGCCGCTTTCATATACACTAATCGGGTAGTGATACCAATTGATGTATGTTTTAGAGTTGGCCAGGTGTTGTAATAATATGTACCTGGATCATTGTTGCTCAGATACTCTTTTTTATCAGAAATGCAATGCGCGCTTAGGTGAAAGATGTATTCATTGGCGGTTTATTTAAATCAAGACGGACTGACGTGTCATTTCATGCGTTGTTGGCCAGGGTAGGACAAAAATTTAACAACCAATAGCACCCAACAATCAAACAAAACTGATATTTTGGCGGATTGTTGTATCGAATTGGAATTATGTGTGTATCAAGCACCCAAATAATAATTATTCCGTGCATTATTCAAAAATGTCAGCGCCCCTTGAATCTTCCCCCAGGGACACCCCACACCCCTAAAACCATGTAAACCTAAAGAACAATTGTACCCAAAGTAAGTCTGCCATCTCAATCAGAGACGATTGTGTCCTTTCGGCAAGAGACCGAACCCCATGAGAAGGTTGTATCTTAATCAGTGAAAACATTTCTCTGGGCAGTTTTTTGTTCGAACCTGAGCATGATATCCAGGTTTTCCCCTGCTGTACAATGGTCATCTTTGGCTTAAAATCGTATACATCTAGGCCTACATCAATCTAAATGCCATTTCATGATCACACAGATGATGGTCTCTGAGGGCAGATTTGTGAAATGTTCTTGTGTAGTAGGGTTTTAGTGCAAATGTTTGAATTACCCCCTTGTGAGATACATTTTCTGAAGATACCGACATTTTGCAGTCAATGGGCTTAGTTATCGTATCTGATGGCTGCATGTATGACTCCAGTAGGTGACACTTTAACCCGGTCCCTAACTCAAAACTACCGGGTACACCGTACCCATGACCTTTCTAAAAATGGTGGAAAAGGGAGAATTTTTCCTTGCATCAGATTGGGACTGCAAAATTATAAAAATAGGGGCATTTTAATTAAATTGAATTACTAATTGTTTGCAAAACTTGCCAGGGGTGCTCTGCAAAATCTGGAAATGGCTGAAAATGTAGACATTTATTTCAAATCTTCATGTCAGATTGAAACCTGCAAAATGTCCAGACCTCTACGATTTTGCTTCCTATAATAATCTATATATTAATACCGGTGGTCTGCGGGTGTGTCGCAAAACCCGATAACCGCAAAATCCGGTTAATCGCCTGGTCTATATTAATACCGGTGGTCGGTCTCTCTGTTTGTCTGTCTGACCGGGTCTATTTTCTTGGAGCCCGAGGGTCACACGTTCCTGAAACTTGGTGGATGAGTGCCCCATGACCGTCCAAAGACCGAGTTTGTATTGGTTAGTGGATCAAAGGTCATGGGGGTCATTCAAGGTCAAAGGAGGTCAAATGGGATAAACATTGGTGTATGGACATGAAACTTGGTGGGGTCAAAAAAAAAAAAAAAAAAAAGATTGAAACCTGCAAAATGTCCAGACCTCTACGATTTTGCTTCCTATAATAATCTATATATTAATACCGGTGGTCTGCGGGTATGTCGCAAAACCTGAGAACAGTGGTCGGTCTGTCTGTCTGTCTGTCTGACCGGGTCTATTTTCTTGGAGACCGAGGGTCACACATTCCTGAAACTTGGTGGGTGGGTGCCCCATGACCGTCCAAAGACCGAGTTTGTATTGGTTAGTGAATCAGAGGTCATTTTTTTTTTTGGGGGGGAGGGTCATTCATGGTCATTCATGGTCAAAGGATGTCAAATGGGGTAAACGTTGGTGTATGGACATGAAACTCGGTGGGGTCGATTGTTGATGCTGAAAATTTTAAAGGTCACGACAAGGTCATAAGGGGTCATTCAAGCTAGGTGATCGTGAAACCCAGGTGATCACGAAACCCGGGGACTGCCTAGTAGCTGATTATTATATTACTTTGGGGAATTGGAAAATAGAAATGAGATAAGATAACACAAAATCAGCTTAGAAGAATCATAGGAGATGACATTAGAAAGTACTCAGAAGTTGACATATCAGTGAATGCCATGGTTGGTCTGTGACAGTTAGTGCCCATGTGATGAAAGGTGATACAAGGACACAGAAATGTTCTCAAAAGAGTGCTCTTTCACCACATTAAAGAAAAGCTCTCCAAATTAAATTTAGTGTAAAATTAGCGAAACCAGTGACAATTTAGCATAATTGAATGCAATTCTTTATGATAAAAGTACATAGATTGCACCGAGGGACTTCCCAATGTCACTGACTGTTGTTGAACGATGCAGCTCAGACAGAACTCTTTTGTAATTGAAACTTGTGACTCAATCTGACGACTGATCTGGATGCACTTTGAAGATAGGTTTTCATGTGCAAAAACCTAGACCTGGTGTGCATCAGTTTGAAGGATGTTGGCATGTCTTATTACTCAGGAGCTCAATTGTAATCTTGAAGGAGAAAATGGGATAGAAAGTGACACACCTCCAATTTCCCTACTGTAAAGCTCATTTCACTAAAGAATTTACCCATATACATAGTGAATAAAAAAAATTGTGCATGAAAAAAACACAAATTTGACCCTGACCTGTTTACTCACAGGGATGTAAGTTTCAGGCAATAGCCTGAAATCAGGCCCTCTGTTACTCAAAATTTCCGCAATTTTATTTATTTTCAGCCCATTTTGGAGGCTTTTAGCCCAAATTCACATACTTTTTCAGACCATTCAGGCTTTACTCTTCAGGCCCTCTAACATCCCTGTACTCAACTGTGACGCAGTTGATGTTTTCATGATCTGCATATTTTCGACTTTCTATGCTGAAAAAATGAAGGAATTTGGTGAAGAAATGAGGTAGATATGAAAGATTATCGCGGCTGATCCATTTTTACCCATTTCAATGGGATTTACACAGTTAAGCTGGGTTTCAGTTCCATTATTTTGTCTCAATATGGTGACAAATCTTTCGGGATCAAGCGTGAAAATCTTTCTTATCTACCTCATTTCTTCACCAAAATTACATCATTTTTTCAGCATAGAAAACATGAAAACATCAACTGCGTCACAGTTGAGTAAACGGGTCAGGGTCAAAATTTGTGTTTTTTCGTGCACAATTTTTTTTTATTCACTCTGTATGTTTATGAGGTTGAAGGTGCAATGAGAGATTTGGGGCACCCATATATATTGTGTCATATGTAGTGATTTCATATAGATAAGACCTCCAATAGATTTCTTACCTTCTCTTTGGCTACAGAAATGCCTTGAAAGTGAAAACAAAAGGCAATTTTGATTTGTTAATTTCAATACTTGCTCCTATAGTAAATTTGAATTTTCTCAATTTTTGTACCAAGAAATATTTCTCAGCCTAATCCTTTCACATGGGGGACATTTTTGATTGAAAGCTTACATTAGTGCAAAATTCAGAATTTTTACTTTTTTAGGGACACCTGTTTGAAAATAGATGCATTCAATTTTGTCAAAGGAAATTACGTGTAAGGTGTGGTAAGACTATTAAAATGCAAGGGAAAAGAAAGGCACCTTTGCTGTGCGTTATTGTTTGTAAGACAGGATAAGCTGGTAGGTGGACTGCTGAAAGATGTGTACTGCTTGGACAAAAGAAACAGAAAATGTCTTAATGTTAACTCAGCCCTCTAAGTACAAGAGCGCACAGCTTGTGATCTTCAAGTTTTGTATTTGAGAATTTGTTTTTTGTCATCTTGGTTTGTTATAGAAGTGAAATGTTTTGCTACATTTTCTTCTAATAATATATAATTTTGTCTTTTAATTCATCAAATGCCAAGCAATCCCAAACATTAAATTGATATTAGCTGAGGGAGGTCAATTATTAAATAACACTTATCTTCTCAAGCCAATTGTGATGTACAAATACAGTTATGACACTCCACACAAATGATTGATGGCTTGAAGTCCCCCTCTGAAGCAGGTATTTTCATGGTTTGTTAACTCAATTCCAATGATTTGCAGTGAAAGCATAAGTCGTGATTTTTAATCAATAGCACTTAAACAAATACCTTAATTGCCTTACTGGGCTGGATTGAAAACTGGAGGCCTCAGCACCACTGAGTTCAAACATCAGTCCAGACTAGTGAGCCACACTCTCTTCTAACAATAAGCATTATATGTCATTTTGCAATGCCTCACGAGTTGCAACAAGAAAAATAACAGCAGAAAGGACTTCTTGTGAACCACTTTCCCCCCAGAATCAAATCTTTGTTCAGGATGATCCCTTCCCAAGTCATGGTGACTACAATCAATCCCCGTACCCCCAGTGAGTGCAAAATTGCCGTGGGCAAGGGGGGGGGTGGTGGATATTGAAAGTATCAGTGGATAGGTAATGCATAGCATGTTTACCCGTAGTTTCATTTAAATATGATTAAATATTTGAAAGACTGGGGGTTGGGAAAGCCTCTTGCCACAGGGATGATCTTCTTCGCTGTGGTGCATGGTGGTGGTAGTGGTGAAGTCAAAGTGAAAATGTTGGGTATGTGTAAGAAGCACTACAAAAAGTTATTCTTTAAAATATGCTAGGAAATTGAGTGAGATTTACATGTTAATCATGTAAACGTTTTGAAGATAAAAACAAAATTTCAGTTCAAATTCAGCTTAGGAGGCGACATGGAAGATCTGTCTTAGCCCATCCATTTTACTATAAGAATTTTCAGTGGTGCTTTAGGATGTAAAGGTGCTTTATTCGGTTTTTTGTCTATGGTGTTCTGTAGTTGATATGGGAGTCTGACAGTGACACTTGTATACGCTGACCAACCAATTACCGTGGGAAACAACAAACTTACGGTTTTGATGCGGAGACGCGATTATGCAGAGGCCACGTCCTATTCAATACTGTGCAATATCGATGTTAACCATTTTAAAACTGCAGTTTTTGTCAGTATCTTGGGAATGGATGGATTTTGAAACTCAAATTGCAGGAGGACAATGAGAAAAAATTGGCCTTTCATATGATACCAAAATGATACTACTTCCGGTCAAATCAGGGCGGTCCCAAAGGCGATTGGAAACAAGCACCCTTTAAGTAGGGAATGTTACAGAAGCGTTTGAAGTCAAAATCTTCGATGCAGATATGAAGAAAAAGTTCACATGTTAGTAAGAAAAAAAACAGAACATTTGGCGTTTCCTCATGGTAAAGGACCAATGCAGGGAGTTCATGGGAAACAACTGGGGAGGGGGGGCATAGACTGTGTGGGGGCATTTGTAACAGAAGAAAATATGATATATTCTTTGATGTGTTTTGGATGGCTGTGGTAAATTATAAGGCAAAAAACAAGTTAGTCCAGAAGGAAATGTCGAAAAATGCCAAATACAAATGCAACTCCTCCCCCCCCCCCTTTTTTTAGGAAAAATGCCTAATTCTAAGGCGGGGGGATTTAAAGATTTAAAAAAGAAAATATTTGCATTTTTGACACACTTTTTCATTTTTTTTCTGCAAATTTCATTTTTTCTGGAAATTTAAAAACAAAATTTCAAGTGAGCAAAAACTTTTTAAAAAAAAAATAATTGCCCAAAATTGAGACCAATTGAAACAAAATGAGCATGGTCTCTGAGACAAACTTTTTTTCTTGGCCTAAGCACCCAAGTAGTATGAAAAATACTGAATTTCATGAGCATAATTTTTTTGTCCAATTTCACCAAGATGTTTGTGAAAATTAATCATTGCAAAATTTTCAACATTACTGCCTGCATTTTAAAATGAAAATAATTACCATAAAATGAGTGTTTTATACGTATGTATGTGGTTTGGTAGGAAATGGTAGGAAAATTTCTTCATGGAAGGGAATAATTGCATCAACATTATTGCCGCCAACCTCGTTAATGTATACAGTGCCAAACAGGAAAGTAGTCAGGCTTTGTATTGTAGACCAGCATAACTCCAAATTGATTCTTCAGACAAAAACAATGATGTTTAACTTTCTTGAAGTGACTTTTCTATAATCAATATCCTAATTGGAAATTGAACAAAACCAAAGGGGACTTTATGTGTATAATATAGGCTTTTTTTCAAAATTATTCAGTCCAGAATGGAACATGCATACTGGGCTTAAGATAATGTTTTGGGACAAGTTTGTGATGTACCCATGTCTACCTAGAAGAAATCTGGAGTAAGGATCTGCTCCTATACTATTTTTTGTAATCTGAAATAAAAAAATATCTTTGTGGGAGTCTTCACATTGTGAAATTAAATCTTAAAAAAGTTTGTTTTTACCCTGAAGGGACCTAAATGTAGCATAAACTTACATGCAACATTCTGAGCCCCATGATAAATAAAAGCGGGCATTATTTTGTGTTTCGCACCGGGCGGTGAGTGCCAGTGATACTACTAGAAAAAACTTGTGGTTACATTTCAAGTTTGGATTGGCAAGAAAAATCTGTCACAAAAATGGATGTCTGCACGCATGCCCACAGTGCAACCTCTGCCTCGGGCGTTCCATACTTGGATAACTTGTTCAAATAAACTGGGAGACTAGTCCTATCTGTAGGCCTCCCTACAAAATGGTGAAGATGGGGATATCAAAGTACTGGCCAAATATACTGTCAAAAGTAATGGGTTTGCTAGTGCATTTTGAGTGGTTGCTCGTACACTTTGTGTTGGCCGTGGGGTAGGACTATCCGCAGCCATTCCTCCAGTGGGGTTTGTATATTGTGGCACTGGTCCAGGGATTCCAACCAAAAACTGTATCATTAACACAGGGTCAACATCCCAATGGTTAAATTATCTGAATTCTGTTTCACTGTTTGTGTTATGCCTAACTGAAAAAGGTAAATGTTGGCATTTTAAAAGGGCTTTGCCCAACTGCGCGTGCACCGAGGGCTTGGAAGTTACTTGGAAGGATTTTGCCCTTACGGAAAGATATATTTAAAAAAATCACTATTCTATCATCTTAAAAATGGGAACAAAGAAGCAGAAAACAATACTTATCAGATAAATATAACTTTCTAATTACTTAGATTCAGTTTTCAACTTCTTAAATAGCATCATTGAAAAACAGTACAAATCAGGCCACTTTTATCAGGCCCTCATCCAAGTCCACAAACATTTGAATACTGCCCTCAATCAGAGATAGCCAGCAGGACCGAGGCCTCACTCAAACGGGTGAGTTTCCACTCCCATTACATAGACTCCCTACTTTTACTCAATTCACTGGACATTTTAATGTAGTGGTTGTAGCCCTACTATACAAATCTATAAAGACAATCTTATGAGTATTTCAAAGGTCATGGAGGGCCAGTTGACTTTCATCCAAAATCAGTCAAATGTAGGGCACGATGTGCTACCATGCCCGGAGGACAGCACATTTTCCGGCATCAAGGGACGAGCTTTATGTGGATGCGACAGAGGCTCAAATTCGCCTCGACTGCAACAGAGCTGTTAATATCAAATACCCCATCCGGAACTACTGAAATGTGAGTTGTGACATCCATTGATGCTCAACAGCCCTTTTCCTCATCGCTGTGCGATTAAATGACTAGTGTGTTGGAAAGTTGGAATCTAGCAGAATCAATATTATGCAGTGATCTTGAAGTAATGATTAACAAAACAAACAAACAAGCAAATAAACAAAACAATAGTAGGTACGTAGTTCCAAGTCATCTATTTAGCAACTTTAGTGGCTGCTCAATTTTGAATAGGTCAATATTTGTAAAACCAATACATTTAAATTAGGTTCTGTATCATATAAAATCAATCAAATTTCCTCTGTAGACTGGTGTTCAAGGTTAGTCATGTAGATTAATGTATTTTGATGTTGTTTTGATGATATTAGATTTGCTTGATCTTGCAGGTTCAGACCTGATAAAGAATGATCATAAAGTAAAATGGGTTATATTAAGTGGGTTGAGTCCAAATCAGGGTGTAAAATTTGCTACAAAGTGGCACCATTGTCTTGTGTATAGGCATGCCTTTGGCTTTCAATAATAGCCTTAAAGGGGCAATGTGAGATCATCAGCCTCATCCCTACAGGGCACCATTCTACATAAGATTTTGGTGTCATTGAAAAACTTTTCAAGAATAGCATACATTGACCAGGGGTAAGAGGGTCACTTGTCAGAAAATTCCCAGTTTTGAGTCAGATTTTCCCAGTTGGAGGTGGTTTTGAGGCATATTTTCTGGTTGTGAGGTGAAAATTTTCTGGTGAGCAGTGCAAAAAAGGGCTGATGTAGCATGATTTTAAAGCTTCTCTTCCCGGTCGAAGCTCTCTGGGGTGGCAACCTGCCCCCCCCCCACTTCCTGTCAATCTTACACCAAGTATAGGACTGGTGTACTACACAACGTTTTAGGGCAAAAAGGCCCCATTTGCAATAGCTGCCAGATGTTAGATTTAGCAGGTAATAACACTTAATAAGAACACAACTGACAAATGGCAACTATTGCAGATGGGGCCTAGCCTTCTTGCACTAAACCCTCCACATGAAGTACTATCCTGTCAGACAAAACCAATTCAATCTAAACTTGGAATTGGTCATTTTAGGTGACCATCTTTAATTCAAACAAAAGAAGGACATTCCAAATCTTGCAATGGACCTTGACAAAAGAAGCACAGGAGTTTGTTAAAAGTGGTGAAAACCATGCTAAAAAACCTGGACTTGTGCATCTTTCCTTTAGCATGTTTAGTCTAACATTAATAAATACACTAAATATCCTGACACATACTCAGAAACAAATGGTCATGCCTGGTGTTACACTTCGTGCATAGGGATTATAATGTTCGTGGAAGCTTGGCCTGTGACATTTCATCGGCTTGGACGTCCTATGCCCCTTGGGTGTTTTGAGGAAACCCCTAAAGTGATAGCACGATATCCTGACTGATGCCGCACTGGTTTGTTTTATTTTCAGGGGATACATAGCAGACTGACAGGACTACACAGTTTATATACAGATCTAAAAGGCAAATAGTTAGCATTCCATGTCGAAACAAAAATCTAGGCCACAAAATGCGTGAAAAGATCCTGGATTTGTGTGTTGCAGGCGTGGCAATTCTCTGAAGATGAGTGTAAAGTAACCTATAGGTTTCTGTATGGAGGGCCTAACTTTGACATTGGTAACAACTTTGGGGATTATTGGTGTTGTTTGGAATGTATCATGTGGGACCATGCTACTCTGTTGTGTTTCAACAACTTAGAGCGTGTTTTCCTTGCCTCATGTAAGCATTTGCAGTTCACTAAACTATTAGTTACAAATCGAGGGTTTAGGGCAAAAAGGCCCTATCTGCAATAGCTGCCAGATGTTAGATTTAGCAGGTGTAACATTAATAACCACACAAGTGACAAATGGCAGCTATTGCAGATGGGCCTTCTTGCCGTAAACCCTTGAAATTATCATTGTCCTCGTAGCTGGTTGCAAATTCCCTCTTTGTCTCATGATCTGGACCATTCTGCCGGGATAAGAATGCATATTAAGTGTGATAAAGATAGCGAAATGAAAATGCTTTTGTAGGATTACATTTAACGTAGTAGTTAGGATAACATGATGTCAATGTGTACATTCCAATTTTACATAAAATATGGCACCATTTGTGGGGAATAAAAAATGATACAAAGTAAAACAAGGTGGAAATAGTACTGGATCCTATTCTTAAAGCGAATCCTATATGTGGATGTAACTGAAAATTTTTGTGTGAGTCAATGTGTTGGAATATGACCAAAACATCGGTAACATTGACATTTTAGTGATGCTGTTAAAGAAGATAACATCTAAATCTAAGATGGGAAGTTATATTTGTCTGATAAATATTGTTTTCTGTTTGCTTTTTTTCTGTTTTTAAGCTGATAGAATCGCGATTTGTTGGTTATAGCTTTCCGTATGTGTTACAATCACAAGCAATCTTGTAGGACTTTCACTAGTGTACTTCATATTAAAGTAACAATTTTGGCAAATCAATATTTTTGCAATTTGCTGTTCTTCAAATGTTGCGCTAATTTTTAATAATTCGACTACAATTTTCCAGTATTTCAAAGTTTACTTATATACAGTAAGGGTATATGAATTAGCATGCTGTTATTTTTGCACTAGCTGTTTGTTGCTCGATGGCACGAAAATAAATCTAACGTGAAACAAAATCAACGTTATTATCATTAATGTAACCATGCTATCCTAACTCTGTTCCGGGGCACTAACAGTAGCTCCCCGCTTTGTGCGTGCTAAAGATAGGAGTTTCACAGGCCTGTGTTAAATGTCTCCTGGTTAAGAGTTTGTCATAAATTGTAGACCATTTTGCCACATGACTTATTTTTTGCTATTATTGTCCTTAACACCTCTACTTTTACAATGAACCAGTAGGTTGTGGGAATTTCTCCTAAAATGGCATTCAAATACAAATGGCAAACTATTATTATAGGTTTGTTGTTTTTGAATTGGAATTTAAGTCTGAAAGTGGCAACTATTTCATTAACTTATATCTCTCGGCATGAAATCAATATAAGTATCATAAAAAGTATACAAAGGAAACTGCCCTTTCTAAAAGAAAACAGGGCATTGAGGCCTCATAGTATGGAACTCTGTTTTAATTTGTGTAAACCTGTTAATGAGGTCACTGGCTGTGAAGTCCAGGGTCGGTTGTCTGGCTATGAAATTAAGATCTATTTAGACCAATTAAGTTGACATTGTATATGAAATTAAATACTTAAACATAAAAAAATGCGAATAACAAGAATTGTATTGGTCTTGAGTTAAATCAGTAGACAAATTACCAGCATGAATTCTGATAACATCCTGTGTAATGTTTGGTCAAAATTTGAGGGTCAGCCCCAGGAGGCAAAGGCTGCAATGCCAAGGGTAATTGGTAGCTGGACACAGGCAGATTTGTGTCCGGTCTTGTTGTTATCAAAGGTGTTCAATTTGAACTTGAGGCATGTCCGGTACCACTCACCCCATCAAATCTGAGATTTTGGTATCACTTTTGTATTGGGCTTTTACTTTTAAAATCTGTACCACTCCTGTGATGGGTGAGGTCAAGTCTTTCACAGAGGGAGTGTGGTTTGAAAATGGAATAGCCCATCGGGGAACTACATTGATGAGAACTATACTTTGTTCATCACCTAATAGGCAAAAATATTTGGTTTTGTGTATCCGCACGTGAAACAATTTCCGTTTTACACGTACGGCTCTTGTTACAAGTGTGCGCCACGCATACATCCCACACTTCGTATGCTGCAGTAGTGTTGCTTGCAGCTGTGCCCGCACTAGTGTATAATTTGCTGTCTTAAGAGTTTTGCCTATTTGGTGATGAACAAAGTATATACTTTGCTCATCACCTAATAGGCAAAAATTATTCGGCTTTTATTTATCCGCGCGTGAAAGTAATTCCGTTTTACGCGTGTGCTTGCCACAAGCGTGCGCCGCCCTTACATCACGCACTACGTCTGCTGCGGTAGTGTTAGTTAGTGTTGCTTTCAGTTGCCCCTGCAATATTCTATATCAATTCGGGGTGTGAAGAGTCTTGCCAATTTGGTGATGAACAAAGTATAGTAACCAATATCCTTCTTCCTTCTGCTCATCTACTCCAAAATATGAACGTAGCATACCTAAATGGATTGTATCATGCCCATATTTGATAAGAATAGCGTGTGCTTAGACCTACTTATCAGGAATACATCAGAGGGTTTCTAGGTTAAATAAGCACTTGTAACCTGTTGAATTCAACCGAGTGTGTTTGAGGAAGACCAGAATGAGATAATTCCTTATTCTAGTGCCGCAAAATTAGAATTTATATTTAGAAGCATATATGTATGTTATATAAACAGTGCCTTGTTACGTGCATCATACTCTGCTCTCAATTTTCTTTTTTTCTATAAAATTTTCGTAAAAAAGTGTATGCTTCACAGCATTTTTCCTTTGCAGCCAAAAAATGGCCCCTCGCAACTCGGAGTGTGATTTCCTCTCGGCGTTAAAAGTCTGCTTGGCATTCATTAGTGCCGCTTTCCTGTCAGCGTTTGTCATTCATACTTCAGCTATATCTGAAACATTCTAATCAAAGGGATTCTTTTAGTCAGTTGATTTGACCAACCTTGGCAAAAAAGACTGTAACATTAAAAACTGTAAACCCTGGCCTTTGCTGTGAATTTGTAAAGTAAAGTTGCCGATTTGTATGCATATATTTGATTTACAAGTAGGCTTTTATTTTAGAGAAAGTTTATTTTGAGTTGTTGATAATTGCAAAGCACTGAAGCTAAAAGAACTTTAACAAAATCTCACAAGTGAACCAGGAGCGCCTATTAATATATAAGAAGCTATGTTGATCAAACCAAAAAGGTGGTGGTTCTCAGGGGATTTTACTGGTCCTTTTCAAGTAAATTACTGACAATAGCCTCTGCTACATCTCGATGAAGAATGTTGTGACATCGCAATCCCTGCAGTAGATTTGTGCACAATGTACTAAAGTAAAACCAATTAATGTGTGTAAAGTTGTTGAAGAGATGGTTAGCAGTCCTGGTTTAGCATCTCATCATTACTTTTCATCTTAATCGGTAGCAAATTTGCAACTCGGGTTGTACTTGATTATGAAATTAGTGGAAAGATGTCATCGTAGAGGGTTATGCATGAAAAAATTTGCAGGTTGAACTTATTTTTTTCATACCCAAAATGAAATAATCACAAGTGAACATAGAGCTGTGGATCCTTTCAAGCCCTACCTATTGAGGCATTGATTGCAAAGCATGGGTCTCAATTCCAGCAAGTTGCACAGCTTCACAGGGTGAGGTAAACTGATTAATGGTGTTTACCCATACAATTAGAGAAGCAGCAGGGAGTCAGGTGATGTGGGACTCCATTTCAGTGTCAATCAAACTGGCTCTAGTAGCCGGAACTTGACAGGGCTGGCCAGTGGCCATTCAGATTTCATTTATCAAAATAACGCAAGCAAAACTTCGCCAATGAGCTTCGTAGTGATTGTTTCATGATGTAATGTTTGGTCAACGAGGTACGCTTTTGCTGCTGGCGTTTTTTTTTCTTGAGAGAGTTTTTTTTTCAAGAAATGATGCTGAGGTCTCTTGGAGGCCAATTAGCAGAAAAGGGGGGGGGGAGGGGTTAAATACAGAAAATTTGTACGCCGAGAAGTAAGTGTCACTTGACTTTCTATTGAGTGGTTTCATTTCTTGTTTAAAACTCCTAGGAGTGTGTCAATCATGAAAGTTCTGTAGTTGCTGAGGTGTATTTACACACATAATAGACATACACATAGGGACAGTTGTGAAATATACCGTCCCGAATTTAGCTTTACTTACTTCTTTGGGGTAGTTCATTGCCCGTGATTACATATGGTTCTCCTCTTCCAAATGCAACTACAAATTGTTTAGTTTGAGTCATTCACCCTAGCTCTAATCTGAAGTCTACTATTTGCATCTTCCATAATTCAACATACATGACATTAGAGCTTCATATCCCAGGAAATTCATCTATATGGGCAGACAATAAATTTCTAATGCTTGTGTAGCCCAATTTTAGAGGTTGTCTAGCCAAACTCCAAAGTGATTGATTGATTGATGATGATTGTTTGATTTGATTGGATTTATCATTGATTGGACATTTTAAGATGTTAAACAGTTAAAGAGGAATTGATAAGCTGGCACATTGTAACTTTGCAAATTTTGATTGGACATGAAAAAAAGTTAGGATTTTTACTGAACGCAGTGGAATATAGGAAATTGTTTTCAGGTGCAGATGAATTATTCCAAACTGCTATGGAAGCATCCACTGCGCATACAAATCGCATTGATCAGATAACGCAATATCATGCAACCTGTAGCGTACCTCGTTAGCCGCTCGTTGGGAATTTCCGCGAGAGATGCTTGATCAAGACCCCTGTGAATTCCATTTGGCACTTGAACAGATTGGAGGTGCAAAGCTGCTATGACCATTGGTGTCTTCAGTGGTCTTGGTGTGGCTTTGACCTTCCTGCCCAGTTGCATAAATGTCCTGTGCTACCCATCAAGTTTTCCTGCAAAAACAAAAAATGGTGGCATTTCTAATCCAATGGCACGGTGATGTTCAGGGTAGTTTTGAGAACCTATCCTATAATGCATTGGCAATATACTTATAACTTACTGTACTATATATACATATTGGGTATTTAGGATACAAAGATCTTACCATAATGCCTTCAAGATCTTATCAAAAGGGCCTAAATTACTAAAAACTAACATTGGGCCTAAAACGAGTACAAAATTGGGGATTTTGTGTGTCGATCAGCCTCTCTCCTATGGTCATTACCAGCTTCCTTCGGTATAGGGTCATAGCACCTTTTCAAGGTTCAATTGGCATCAATTTGCTCATGGATAGCTTAAGACTTCAGCTTCTTCCTGGTGATATGCATATGGCAGTTGGTGATCAAATCATGCCAACTCTGAAGTTCTGGGGAACCTGGTTGTTCTAAGCAAAGGTTAATTTAGTAACAACAACTCATATTGTGCATTTTGTCAGGGGTTGGGGGGGATCGGTGGGTCCAAGACTTGGAATATTTTCACACAACCCCTTCATTTTCACCCCCCCCACCGAGGTTGCTACACACGACACACTAAGGCATAACCCTCCTAAAGTGAAATGCCTCTTTTAGGCAGCAATCTATCTATGTGGTTTGGTCAGGAATCCTTGCTTCTTTCAATGACTTAATTGCTTCTTTCAGTAGCTTAATTAACACTGGGAGTCCACTTATACTATCACTAGACAACATATGACAGGTCACAATGGTGGCACCACCGTTGGGTCAGAAAATGGTTTGATTCAAATCAATTACATATCTGGAAAGGAAGATCCAGTTAAATCAGTATGATGCCCTTAAAATATTGTGAAGCTTGTTAAAGCTCTTCCACAATAGACAAGCACCGCATGATGTCTATGGTGATTCATTCCAAATTAATATCATTAACAGGGTTAGTTTCTTTAATACTAAAATAGGTAGGGCTATTGGTGTAATGACTAAAGTTTCAATATATGCTGTTGGATTAATTGCTATAGCTATCATTCCTCTGGTGTACTGTTTGAAATCAAAGTTAATCTAGCTGTAATTAAAATATTATTTGTGAAGTTGACGTCTCATGTTAAACATCGTGAACCATCCTATAGAGGGTTCTCAAAGGACCCATAGTACACAGCAGATTCCTACTCACGGTGTACCCAGAGCTTAGGCTTCTCCATGGGTACTCTTAGCTCTATTCCAATGGTACCCCTTGATGCACTATTGATGCAGTACCTACAACTATGTACTTGTGAAGTATAAAACCACTGGATGGATAGCAGCTATGTTTTACTTAGCAGTACCCATCCTATCGTGTACTTTGCAGTGTTTGCCTGCTGGTGACTGCAGGTACCCATGTAAGCCACCAGTAGTGGCGTACCTCTGCAGCTACTCAACGGGAGTACCTTCACAGTACTCCCCTACCACAAGCGTGGCCTAGTAGGTAGCACATTGGACCATAGAGGGCGCCAAACATTCCATTGTTTTTTTGACAACTTTCTGATCATTTTCAGCTTAGTAACATGATATGAGTTGAGCATGCACCAAAAACCCCTAGAATGACATTTTGTGTAAAAACATATAACCTATGTGTCCAAAATGTTAAATAATGGATAAAAGTACTACAAAAATCAAAGCTCATTTGCATGGGTGTACCCATGCAGGTACTCCGGCATTGTGTGACTAGTGGTTAAGCTACTGCTCGTGGTGTACCTAGGTGGATGGTTACCCCCACTTTTGCGGCCAGCGATGTGGTACCGCTGCGGGTGGGTACTCCGCGGGCTACTTAATAGTCCACTTCAAAGGTCTCCCATGAAGAAATTGGTTGTGTAACATACAGCTCAGACAAAATAGCATTATCTCTTTCCAAGTGACTTACAAATGTGCAGAACATCCCTGAGGCTCTTTTTGGATTTGTGCTGTTACCAACTAGCTCCTTCTCTATCAAGCATGGCGGGGCAAGTCTATGTATGTGGTTGACAGTGTTATAGAAATACATGGGATGATTCAGATTAGGATGATAGTGCAGCTTTAACAAGTCTAAGGAAAACCCCCAGGACAAACTCCCTCTTTCTACCACTAGTATCAGTCAAGCTCTTATGAGGGACAAAGCAGTACATTGCAATTACATAGATCTTTGTAGTAGATGAAACCTCCTTTTTTTTTTTTTTTTTTTTTGCGGTGTAGTCGAATATATGACTCGCGCAAACGGCGCGTTTATACTGCGTCGTGCATTTCGCGTTGGTACGCAAATGCAATTTACGCAGCGTGACGATCACCGCGCGATGACTTTGATTCTTTGGATTGAAACATTTGTTTTCAAGAGGGGTGGAATTATTTAAATGAATAAAAAAGAATGATGTTAGAATATTTTTGACAAATAAATTATGTCGATAGAAAGCAAACATTACACATTTCTAAATAAGAATGAGAATAAAAGATGAGATTTTTTGTTTTGGCCATCTTAGATGGTGTCATAATGGATGGGCATCCAATATTTTATCGTGGTGGATACCGGCTGCGCCGGCATCCACCACTCAAAATATTGGATGCCCATCCATTATGACACCATCTAAGATGGCCAAAACAAAAAATCTCATCTTTTATTCTCTAAATAGTAGTTTGTCTTTCATGTCTTTCAAATAAAAACACACACAACTTTTTGGACTTTTAATAAAAAGTACAATCCCAGAAGAGCTTAAAAAGGCCTATAATTGCACAGCACATTAAAATTCTTTCACCATAATTAAGAAAATTATTTATTCTGCAGTTTTCTGGAATTAGGACTAATCTTGCACCCTGAGCATTCTAGTTAATTTTTTAGCTGCAATTTTACCATCTCCTGTTTTTTCATTGGTCTATTGGTCATTGGTCACCATGGTCACTGGACTCCCAATAGGACTTCTGTGCTGCCACCTCTTTACTTCTATTTCAAACCTACATGCTATTCATACAACACTGAAAACTACACAGCTCTTTGAAAGTCTCATTTATTATCACAAAACCAGAATAAAAATATCAATGGCGACACAGATTTGGCAACTGATTTGGTGGATTTTTTTTTTTTTTTTTTTTTTTGGGGGTCCTTGCCCCCCCCCCCCCCCGAGTTCTTGCCAAATATATGCCAAATCAGCCCATTTTCGGTTATTAGAGGTCCTTCCACCCCTGGAGTACCCCTCAAAAAGACAGGTCTCGATATGCCAGTGTTCTTATACAGATCCAGTTGCCATTGTTTCAAATCCAAAACATCAGTTAATAGTAGTTTGTCTTTCATGTCTTTCAAATAAAAACACACACAACTTTTTGGACTTTTAATAAAAAATACAATCCCAGAAGAGCTTAAAAAGGCCTATAATTGCACAGCACATTAAAATTCTTCCACCATAATTAAGAAAATTATTTATTCTGCAGTTTTCTGGAATTAGGACTAATCTTGCACCCTGAGCATTCTAGTTAATTTTTTAGCTGCAATTTTACCATCTCCTGTTTTTTCATTGGTCTATTGGTCATTGGTCACCATGGTCACTGGACTCCCAGGCCCAATAGGACTTCTGTGCTGCCACCTCTTTACTTCTATTTCAAACTTACATGCTATTCATACAACACTGAAAACTACACAGCTCTTTGAAAGTCTCATTTATTATCACAAAACCAGAATAAAAAATATCAATGGCGACACAGATTTGGCAACTGATTTGGTGGATTTATTCTACTAACTACATTCTGTGTAAATTTCATGAAATTTCATTGTGGGTAATTATGATTTTTCTGTAAAATGCAGTTTTTGTACGGTTCTCTATGGAGAATGGGCATACAGAGGGCGCTATTACATGCAAATCACAACCTTTGTAGGCCTACATAGCAAGATTTTCACAGTGGATTTGTCTGAATTTATAGAGTTAATAGCTCTTGCGTGTTTCTACTTAGATCAGTGGCCAAATTTGTGTCGCCACTGCTTAAAATTGCTCTAAAAATAAGAGACAATCTGCATGGGGTCAAACAATTGTAATTAAAAAAACAAGCCTCAAAGGGGGATGGCCCGATTTAAGGATATGAAGTTTTCATCTTGAAAGATTGGCCTTCACTCCAAAACCCCATCTGTAAAGTTTCGCGCCGATATTTGAATCCGTTTTGATGTGAGAGCTAAAAACGTGATTTTGTAAACCCCATAGAGTGCTGTGTAAAATTAATATTGGTCGACCAAAATGGGGCACATTTTCGCTCACAACTTCCAAACTAAACATCCTTTGGCTCTAAGATTTCACAGGGTAAATGAGAAAAATAGTAGCTTTCTTCTGATACCAAAATATTGACCACTTCCGGTAAAATCTGGGGCTTCTGGGGACAAGGCTATTAGCGATCGGGCCATGGTCCTTTAAGGTGAAGTTGATTCTCCAATTGCAACACTCTCAGTAAGACAAACTATTGCTTGATAAGATATTACACATATATAATTTTCTGTCAAGGTTTCATGATTACACATTAAACCAATGGCGACATCAAAATTTAGGATTCCTTGGCCGCAATTATGTGGTTACAACCATGCCTGTGCTTAGTAGCAAAGAATGAATATTTGTGGGCTTTACTGTACACCGCCCAGACAGACAGCAGTACTGGTATTGTTTGTGCAAGGATTCGAACAAACTTTGCGTGCCTTTATACCACAATTTTTCACCAATCAACACACTGGCTCACCTCGTTTCAGGAAATGACTAGGTGTATAAAGCATGGCTTTTTGGAGACTGATATGCTAACCCTTGGAGTCAGGGGTATTTGTACTCAATAACACGGGCAATATCACATTGTTCCCAGGTGATTTGTGCAAAATTAAAATGTTGTGTCATAGTGTATGGCTACAGCCTAGTTTGATAAGTATATTGACATTTGTGAGCACCCTCAGCTCTCACATGCATGTCTTATTTTAGGAGGGGAAGGGATGGTAATTTGATAATTTGTTTTAAGAGCTTGAACTTTTTATTGGCAAAGGAGTTACTTCTGCTGCCCGGGTTCTATAGGGGAAATGGATGTTTCAATGTTCTGTTGCCCAGCATATAGCCAGCAGGGAGTGGGAAGGCAGTCTCCGTCAGGAAGAGAATACGAAATCAGAAAGGAAATAATTTTATGTTAAATGTGACAATTTTTGGCACCTACTAGGAACTTACTCTGCTCACTTAAATGACTGGGCCCTGTTGGCACTTGCCACCTTAGATGGCTATTCTGATATCACCAACATTGATTTCAAATTTTTGAGTTAAAAAGTTGGTGTCGCCATTCGATAGTAGAAATAAAATGTGTATACGGTGGTCCATAGGACAGTGTTTGGTGATAATAAATGTGGTATACAACATTTGTAGACATTCTGTCCATAAATAAAAACGAACATTTCCTGAGCCCATAATTTCCCTGGGGTAATGAGACAAATGTTAACATTCTTCTGATATCAAAATCTCTCAGGTTATGGAGTAAAAAGGGGGGGATTTGGAGCTAGGTGAGGCTGCAATCGGGTAACGCCCCAACTTTAATTGAAAGTCTAGCCCTGCTGCTTTTGTAGTGGGGTGTTAACGTAATGCAAGTCTAATAGTAGTCAAACCAATGAACAAAAGGAGGAATTTTTAACCTAACTAACCCCTTCCCTGTTTCTAGGCTGCTTCTTTAGAAGGGAAAGGAATAAAAGGAACGAGCAGAGAAGGGTCCGAGGTCGGTTGGGGATTTATCTGAGGTCCCCCAGACCCTGCTCCTACAACTGCCCATGTGGCATGATGCCACTCCACAGCTGGTCTGTGCCAGGCTTTCCTGCCCCTTATGGTGTGTTTAGTGATGCAATCGATCACATGGGACTTAGTGGCATTTCTCCCTCAGTGGCGTGGTGGTTTTGTAGCCTATGGGAGCATTGGGGCTAATACTTTCAGTTTGAAGGATAAGGGGGTTAACTAAAGGGAAAAATGATCTGAAGGCCACTCTGTCAGTGTAGAAGGAAATGTAACTCATTTCATCCTCTAACCTCCTTCCATCACTTCTCATTGGACATTATCACTATTTGCAGCTTCAGTACATAAAAACTAAACGACAATGTAAAGCCTACTCATTTTCACACTTTTGGATGTTTTTAAATTGTTGACAAACGTGCGTATCAGTGTTATTTGGAATCGGTTAAAGCACTGAACGGAACTGCAGTAGTAAGTACAAAATTTTTAGTTGGAGAGAGCTGTCTAAACGTTTTGATTAAAAATGAGGTTCAATAATTTGTTGCTTCTCCCTCTGCCGGTAGCAATCCTCACTTGGTCTTAGTACAAGTGTTTGTGTGTGTTTATACTTCACTTGCAATTTCAGATGTTTGTAGTTCCTGAAATTGATTTCGTTCCTTCAAAATGAGCATGAAAATGCACTCTTCCCAACAATAGGTTATTCCTTACTTGAATGCGAAAAAAATGTTCAAATGATAACGCTATACCATGAATGATGCACTAATATGTTGCAGTTTTTTCTTGTGAACTCTTGAGAGAGCAATATCTTTATCAGAAGTTTGATTTGCGATTTTGAGACTAAATTATTATCTTATATGGTCTAGATTTTAAAAAAAGCCTTTGTGATTTTGCACTCATTTGATGGTTGCAAGTCATAATTTACTGACATCGGGTAAAGTCCCTGTCATTGTATTTATTATACTGGCTCAAACAAAACCCTCGATTAGCATACGGTTTTTTGACCATCCTAAAAGAAGAGGTTAGCTTTTAGTTGGTGTTCTAATGGGCTTTTATTAGACATCAGAATCCTGTTTAATTTAACATCTCATTCTGAAATATCCTTATCAAAAATGTTACGCTAAAATGTGAAAAGGGCCTAACGTATGCTGTGGCAGAAGGACAACTTGGCCTTATGGAAGATTCTTTAGGTTGATGTAATTTGGGAAGATCTTGTCCGCCTGAACAATCATGCTGATTGTGGAACAACCCCCTTCAAAAAATGCTCCATTTGCTAAAACCAATTTTTACCTAAAATCACCTCTAATACATGCCCTTTTTGGGAAAATGTGGTGCCCGCAAGGGTAATTATATTAGGAACAATACAAGAATATGAAATTGACGTATGAGTGAGTACCTACCAGATATTCGACCACGGGTATGATTCATCATTTTTTTTTTTTTTTCAGAATTATTTACCAATAAAACATAGCACATACATGGGGGCACTCAATGGTGGGTGCCATACGAGCAGAGTCTCGAAAACTATGACCACCTTAAAACATATAAAGCATACTAGTAAAAACAAATCAACAACCACAATAAAGTGAAGACAAATACACATATTGACGGGACGCACACAAGTGCAAAGGAACAAACCGAGACGCGTGCTGATATATTTACATGTTTTTGCATATTATTAGACATGGTTATAATTACATATAGAGCAATCATAATCAAAATACTAATAGTGACTCAAACATATAAGACGCAAAATGAGCTTTGTAAGCATTCTTAGCATATACGAACAGAAGATACATTACGAATGGTCTCGGGAATACTATTCCAAAGAATTGGACCCTGCCTTCGAACTGTGTTACTAGCAATGTCCATACGAAAATTATATGGACGTAACAAGTTCGATT
>JAMKCH010012697.1:0-70208 GCA_023653785.1 Ophioderma brevispina
AGATCAGAGTGAATGTATTATCAAGCATTGAACTAATCAATATATTATTTTACAGTGAAAGCACCAGAAATTATCATGTTGTGGGTGAAATGAGGGACTCACTCTCATGGGGACAATAATCATGAAATTCATGGAAATTTGGGGAATTTGACTGCTGAAACTAATGTAACAGCCTGCAAGTCTGTTGAGGGAAAAATGTATGGACAACGCTCTAATATGGAGGGACAATTTACCCTCCCCCTATTCCCCACTGCCTCCAAGATGCCAGGGAGGAATATGGTGAAAAAGCGGTGTTCAACAAAGAGTAATAAAGGAAGGGATGGTTGTGTTCAAAGGTCTCAGTTTACTTTCAACAAGGGTGCTTTTATGATTCTACCTTTTGCTGAAACTTGGAGTAAATCTGAGACAGCAAGACTGTTCGGAATTGAATTTCCCAATGTTACATGTATTTATTAGCAATTGCGATATTATAAAGTTATAAATTATGTTAAATCACAAGAAGCAGCACTTAATACCTATTTTTTTATTTTAATTTTCAATAAAGAATGTCTTGAAGGTGATTTTCAATGGCAACTTTGTTGATATCAGGATAGCCGAAACTGGCCCAACAGGTTTTTCAACTATCTCAGATAATTAGCCGTAACTCCTGAACCAGACCCCCAAATTACACCAACTAAAAATCTCACGAAAGCTGGAACACTCCTAAAAAGAATCAGTTAAACTCCAGTTGAGATGAACTTAAACTTTTGGCCAAAAAAATTAATCTTTGATTGTATAGTTTTTTTTGGGACAGTCTGTACCATGTTCATGTTTCTAGGGTTAATCATTGCAGCTATCAGTGACAGTACGTAGTTTGACGATCAATAAAGCAATGGCGGTACGCGGTACCTCAGTCTGTCAACATTTGTGACACACGTCAACGTTTCATCAAAATATCTATCGTCAAACCATGCATGGATGAAATGATATAAGACAGAAAGCACAATAATGGGTACCATTTATAATAACATTAGCAATTTTTCTTAATGTCACATATTTTTACTAAATTACTGAATTCCCTAATTTACTGTGTTAATATGTTTATATACATGTATACATATAGTGAAGATAATTTGAATGGGTTCTCAAACACTTTGACAATTTTTCATAAACATTACTTCAATATTTCCCTCAATTTTGACGGAAAAAATCTACCATTCAAAAATAACGTTTCTAAAAATGTTCTCAAGCATATTTTTAAAGGCATTCCATTATTGTTGATTACATATCATGATTAATACATATTGGTCCATGAATTACATAATTTTTTGGGGGTGAAAAGTCATACCATTGGTTTTCTGGAGGGCGACAAACAGACAGTGCTATTGTTACTGTCATCCGTCATGTACGCCAAGTAACAATAGCAATATTTATTAGCCACTTGGGAATAACTTCAATAAGTTTACCAGTTAACTGCCTTTATTGTTTTCTGTAAAGGGACAATCAATTTGGATAACTTAAAACAAAAAAATATGAATATGGTATGCATAAATAAGAAATAACATAATTTTTTTTTTGCTATTGTTACCTCCGTCAATATTTTGCAATAACAATAGCATTTTTCAAATCTCGCGGGAACAAACAGCCAGTCTCGAGATCGATCACATTCTATCAATTTCCATCATGGCTGCTGGTCAGTCATGTAACGGCAGTGCAACATTTAATAAGATATGTTTACTTTTTTATAATCTGGTACCTAAATCATTCCGTCAATAATATTACAAGTAACAATAGCACAGAATGGTGCAGTCTATGGGCCACGAAACCCGAGCGTGGTGTAGAAATTCAATGTACATGTAATTGTGCTTGTTTGTATTCACGATGCACGGATACACAAACTGTATAGATTACGCGTGCACGATGCCTGGCGCATTGGGTAACATGCATGGCGCCAGGGCTTGTGATAGCTTTTTTTATCATAGCAGTTTGCTACAGCTCACATTTTCCTGTTTTCTGCCTTTTGCTTGCAATTTTAAGAATGTGTAATAATTTTCCCCATACGTTGTACTAAAACTATCACCAAACAAGAGCTGTGTGCCAAATTGGCTACACACATAAAAGCCCTAGCACATAGGCGCTGCAATGCGCTATCCAATGTCAATCGTCTACTCTTAACTACGCCAACGTTACTAATTTTTTGACGGAATGTTGTTTCGTGACAGAATTGGATGGTGGCCCTTGCTAAAGTTATTTTCTTCTTTTGATGGCAATGGTGCTAATGTTATGATATATTTGTGCATCTTATCGCAAATACACAAAATATGGCAGTTTTCATTCAACCATGGCTACTATAGATAATTGGTTAACAGTTTACACAAGGGCGAGGAGTGCTAATTTTACCATTCATTTCGCATGTACCGTCCTTGAACATGTCACTTAGCAGTATTATTATGTTCTGTGTTTTTTACAGATTGTTAATATAGTACATTTATGATTTAACCCTGGTAAACCCTTGCTGGCGATTTTGTAGTCTTACAAGCCATAGTTGACCAATCTGCAATACTTGTTCTAATTTTAAAAAAAAGGAAATGTTACACATTTACTATATACTCCAATGGTATCCTATTCTCAAACTCATATTGTATCGGGGAAATAATTAAACGGAAAAGTTATATTTTTTTCAACCTTAAATTAAAGTATGGGGTCCTATAAACCATGGAAAATTGTAAAACTAGTTTAACATTAGTACATTAATAGAAATTATTTTTCCCCCCCTTGTTGTAGGTTTCTGGCCCATTATTGTGCTTTTTCTGTCATAAGATGTTCATACTGATGCGCTAAATAATCCTTCTTTTTGAGGTTATGTATACATTTTTGCTGGCTTGGAAAAAATTCAGTTCCCTGCTAGCCAAAATTATTAGTTCCCCTCCCATTTACCAAATTTCCTCCTCTCCTCCAGCAAGTCAGATTTTCCCTTTATAATACTGTTTTTCCACTATTTTTTTTTTCCCATGTCTGTCAAAATTACTCCTGGCAACGAGCTTTCCGAATTCAGGTTTGTTTACATCCGTGTACATGCACCCTCTTGTTGCTTTCTATTTGGGTTCATGGCCTTTTCGTATGCATTTTATGGTTCAGAGAGGGGCATCATAAAATAGCGGCCATCACATATATTTCTTGCAATAACATTTGATTGACAGAACGAATGCCTTAAGACTATCCAATCAGAATGAGGCCCCTTCCTAACTTCTCAGAGTTACTCAAGTAGAATTTAGCAGCAAATATTTGGGTTTCCCTTCCTTTTTCCACCTTACACATAAGCGTGTACATAGCAAGTTTATTCAAGATCAATATGTCATGGAACCATGGAGCACACACAAAGGAGGGGTGTCCAAGGATGTTCAAGAACAGAATAATCAATAGTTTATCTTTCCCCCTACACCATACACTGTGTGACGAGTCTATATCAAACGGGACCATTTCTTTAGTCAGGAAATGATAAAAATTTTTTAAAGGGCATATTTATTTTTGTCATGTTTCATGTAAACTATTTCAAAAGTATGCATTTTTTTGTAATGGAATGATGGAATTCAAATCTCACAATAGCCTTATGTAATTTTAACAAAAAACATTTTCCAAGGAAATCATTGTTAATTTCAACTGTGCGGAAAAATCATACTTTTCAATAAGATATTTCCACCATAAATTAAGGTTTTGTTCAACCCAAAATTCAGAACTTCTGGGTCTACATGATGTTAATTCAGCACACACCATGTTTTTTATTATTCGGTAAAAGGGGGACAATTAAAGCTTGAATATTTTTTGATTGAAAAAAATGTTTTCAATTATTTCCTCATTTTCTGAAATGAGTAAAACTTGTTGCAGTTTTTAATTTTTGTTAGGAATTTAAACAGTTAGGGGAAAAATCCTAAGGACAACAATTATTTTTGGTATCAGCATTCTTAATGAAGCAAATTTCCACCCAACATTTTTTTACATGGGATTTTGTTTTAAATAACGAATGTGCCAAGATGTTGAATAAAAATGTCAATGGGCATTTTTTTGTCGTCTATATTTAACCGAAGACCTAAAAATCACAAAGAGAATTCATTGTTGGTACTCCAGATTATTTTTGCTAATGTTATTTTAGTAGGCTTTACAATACATTTATGGTGCATGAATGAAACCAAACCAAACAGCCATATCAGTTCACACAAGTTCGTTTTACCACGCTTTATTCCATTCAGTACGAGGTGATTACAAGATGGAATAAAGTGCTAGTGTGTAAACCATTGGGTGCATGGGAAATTGATTTTCATTTGTTGCTAAAAATACAGTAAGCCTTCTAGTATGATATAAAACACCTTTTCATTTTTTACATATATAGAAATTTTAAATTTATCGTTGCCTTGAACTTGATTTTCATTGCAATTCCAAACTTTACACAAATTCGGCGCAATTTTGGAACATTTTGGCTATTTTTTTCAACCAATCCTCAGAAAATTTGGCTAGATAGAAGGGATTTGGACTAAATTTCATTCACAAATTTGTAAAAATCAACCCATTACTTGGGTACCAAAGGATGAAATGAGAACCCAGTTTTTGCATGCATATGTTTATTTGGGTTTCAGTCAGTACCCAAAACCTCAAAACAAAACTAACCTAATAGGGAAATGCAATATGAGGCCTGACCAGAACCATTTTTGATATTTCAAGCAGGATCTTGAGGCACATTGCTTCTTCTGAAAAGATCCGCCAGGATCAAAATTCCAGTCCAGCTAATTTTATAACTGCATATTGTTATTGTCAATTGATAATTCACCTGGTTATAATTTCACATCAACACCTACATGCAAATAATAAATACACACTGTACTTTCCAATATATGAAATAAGCACCCTTGTTTTTAATATTCACAGTTTGCATACAACATATACACATGTATGTACCTTCTACAAAAATACTCTATTACAGTTGTTGGTGGAAACTCAATGCTACAATAAGTTTTGTATGGAGGGATTGGAACATATTGCAACAACAACACTATTAATGAATTATCAAAAATATAAAGTAAAAAATATACAAACCATTTTTGGCTCTTTTATGGTAATAAAACAGAGTTGCATTCATGACCAAGTTGTGATAAACCTCCTAGCAACACAAATTTTGTACCTGTATGCACATACATATACTTTGGGGGCTCACAACCCAAGTCAAAAAGAAAACTGCTATTGTAGTAGGGTAGGAGTAATGTATACAAAAAATGTATCTCAAGTTAAAGATACTTTTCTTCACTGATGCGCCCAAGATCCAAACCTGGACAGAAACCATTCAATTATATACACAGTTATTGCCATGAAATCTTTTAATATGTATAGCTCGTCTTTCACACTAGTTTATAATAACAAGATACCCTCATGGAGCACTTTTCTTCCCTACATCTCCAAAAATTGAATTAAGATTAATTAGCTTAGAATCTTTCGAAAAATGCAATACATGTCAAAGGTAAATGAAACAAAATAAGTTCCTGGTTTAAATTATTTAACATTTTTTGCACAAACATTTTTGTAAGGATATCAACAAATCTGAATGAGCCAAAGTACCAGAGCAGAAGGGCACCTTTTGGCAATTTTGTGGCACATTTACAGTTTGCTTTGTCAATAACTAAATTGCAAAGAGTAAATCGTAAAATACCCTGCCTCGTTTTTTAAAAAAAGGTCTGGACTAGTTATTTCATTTTACTTTGCCTTATCAAACCAGACAAATAAAAAAGGAGCCCTAACGCAATCTGACCACATGCATGTACATGTACCATATATGTACAATGTCATGAATGTGAACTAAAGACTATAAAGTACTACTGTTAACTGCTCAATCCCGTGTTTGATTGTTTACAGATGTGTTTAAAAAATAATAAAATAAAGCCTACTTCCTTCCAACTTTTCTAAAATGTATAGCCCAATGCTTCCACGTACCCTTAAACTGACAAAATCCAAATAAATACGCGCCCTTAAGTCTTCACTGAAGCACCGATTACAAAATCCCCACAGCAATTATCACTTCTCAATTCGTATCTGATCTTGTGTAGAATAGCTAAACACGAGTGAGTGTACACCCACTGGCACCACGGCAACACACACGGCAGTCAAGGCAGTGAATTTCGACATTTTCATTAACAAATAATGCTCTTTAAATACTTTTATTTACCATATGGTCTGACTGATCATTTTGTCATACGAGTGCGCGTTTGTATGATAAGTTTGGGAAATCCGCCATGTTTCCACGGCGTCCCTGGAAACGATATGACACCGTCTCACTAATGTCAAAATATTGGTCGGTCAACTGCACAGATTGCTTCGAAAGTGGTACCAATCTAATCTTAAACATACATAGATGGGCGCTAGACAAAAAAATTGGTATGTTTACATTTAAAGTTTTCGTTAAAAACAGCTTTAAACTTACCAGTAACTTTCAGCCCAATGTACCTCCAATCCTTCGAAGTCGCCGGCTCTTTAAAAATGGTAGCTACATGCTTGAGACGCTTCTCTATCCACAGATCAAATTAGTCAAGCTCTATGATTGGTTAGATTTATGCTTTATACGGGGATTTAGGTTGGCGCCCTATAAGCAGCATTCAGGATGATCACCGTGTTAGCTATTTTGCGCGTCTTCTGAATCTTGATTTACATAGATGGCCGAAACTTTGTTCAATGTCTTGTTCAATCTTAATTGTGATATCAATCGAGTTCGGTTAACATTGATGCTCTCTTTGAGCGAAGCCACTCGCCAAATGTGACATGATTCAACATTTTTTTGATTGTCACCCCCCCGTCTCCCGAGATTTCACACTGGGTTCCACAAATTTAAAATTAATAATAGGAATGTGTACGAGAGGATTGGTACACTAAAGAGCCCCCCGAAGGTAATCCTCTCTTTTATGATTATGTATAGGAAATTTGGTATTAGAATGGAAAATTACTTACTCTTGATAATAGCATGATTTCTATTGTAGTCTTAAATTTAAAAAGCCATATCTAATACTTACCACTTTGATTTAGGACAACGGAAATGGTCCTGTTAGTAATCAAGATGGGCACATGCAAATTATGTAGTAATTCTGTGAAGACCTCGTCCCTTTCTATTCATTTGTAGTAATAAATAAGATCGAGGATACCAGAAGGCTCGAAGAGTACTTGTGCTCAATGGTCTTTACGATGCATGGTCACTTTTTATAGCGGGTGACATCAACCCAAATTTCCACCCTTAGTTTGGGCGTGAACTTTCACAACGCTGTTCGTCATGAAGCACCAATTATCTTCGATAAATTCCTGTAAGTCTTGTCCTCAAACGTGCATGGGCCGTAGGAGGTAGTACCGTAATGTATGGTCTCCCTCGTTAAATCTTTAAAAAACTTTGGATTTCTTGTGGGGATATAATGTCGTTTCTGTTGACAAATATGTTTTATGTTAAGCTATGTTACCTTATGTAATCATTCAAGTGTTTGTGTGTGTGTGTATGTGTGTATTAAAACTACACAATTCAATTCCGGAGAAGTACAGTAACCAAAATTAAGCTTTGTACTGGCCCCTTTTCCTTTCAAGGCACTGTTCTATTGTTAGCAGCGAAGCGACTTCTTGGATAGATTAAAATGCTTCTTCCCTTTTCCAACCTAATGGATGTGACCCAAAACTTTTCCCCAGCTCCTATATCAGCGCGAATCGAGTTATAATATGTCCGTTTTTTTTTTGGTTTTTTTTTCTGCCCGAAGCTTACGGTAGTCTGTTCTGTATTGCCACCATATCTTCCACAGTGTATATGTCCCCTGTGCCTGTACCATGTGGTACTGTACACACATTCCCAGTTGTAGCTAAAGAGAGTGCGGTGTGGTTTGCTATAGTACCATGCAACACATCAATGCAATGTTGCACACATTGTTCCAAATAACACTAATAATAATAGTTCAACTTTAAAAAAGACACTATCATGATTTGAAAATAATTTTGAATTTGAGAGAAGTAGCTTCAAAAGTGAAGGATAAGTCTGTTAGAATTCTCATAAGTTTAACCTTTTCCAGCTGTAGAATTTAACAGAAAATAGAGAAAACGGCAGTGTTCCATCTACATTCTCCATTCCATTAACTTGGTGTCTTAGTGTCCGTTCGACACGAATGACTAAAATCGCCGATCCTGTCCTTATGAGGATGCTTCTGGTCTTATCATTTTGCAGGGTATGTTAGGATACCTGTATTGTTACATACATGCAAAATCTGATTTTTGAATGCTTTTTTTTTCGGATTTGCTGATTAGCAAATCACTGAAGTGTCGTTAAACGGTTGAACCTGTTGATTCAGCCTAAATTCAACTTACATACCACCAATCATAGGTGGCCTTATACTGCTATCTGGAGCCAAGGTTAATATGATTATATGCCATGCACTGTTCTATCTCTTGGGCAAGGTAAAAAACAATGCTGCAGAATATGTAACCTTGTGGCTTGTCACATATTACTGAATGTGAAAATCTGTTGTTTAACAATATTTTATGGTTAAAAGTCTTAAAAGGTTGTTTAGTATTATAAGTGGGATGAAATTAGCCTAATTTGAAGTGCCAATGGTTGAAAACGGTTGTATATTGGTCGAGTTACACTGATGAATATTTAGTGAATTTTGTATAAAGTTGTGACTTACCCATCATTCTACATACCAAAGACCACTTCCTGTTTGACAATTGATGAAAAACAGATAGCTGAACATCCTTCATATGAATTGCCACCAAAGTATTATTACACATGTTGGACTATATATCAAGCGGATGAATACATGCAAAGTGGTTCACTCTTTTCTCCCCAGTAATTTGGCTTACCTTGTGGAGGTCTGGAATTTTTAGAACCAGCAACCAAGGGCAAAACCCACATTTGATTTGGGTCAATGGTGTACCATATACATGGTGCATAGGCTGTGTGGAATTGACTGTCTTTATAACATAATCCTTGATATGGGTCAATGTTATTGCATATAATGCATGGACTTGCGTGCAATTGACCTGTCTTAACAACATGCTTAATAGCCTCTTAATTGATATTGGGACAATCAGAAATAATATGCTTGTGATTACTATACCACCATTTGCAAAGCAACATAATGAGTGATTTACACAAACATAATATAGTCTTAGCATTTGACACAAATAGTTTAATTGAAAGTCAAGTTACATGCAAAGTTTTACAGTAAGATATTAGGGAAGAAACCAAAAGATAAAAGAAGTTAGGAGTTACTCTCAATTAAAATGTGTGTTCAAAGATTCACATCCATCTATGCAAAAACACGCGACACCTGGAGCATATAGGTCGCCTTTCTGATTAAAATTAGGGCACTTACAATATATACTAACAATAAATTTTGCTGTTCCTTGGATGTTGAAAATGGAAATAACTAGGATTTCTATAAATAACAAATACCATATTGATTTAAAATTTATTGCCATTAAAATTAGCCATATTTTGTTATGTGAAAGTTTAAAATCACATTAGACTCATGTGGTATATTTTTGCAGAGTTCACATCATAGTGTTACAGTCAGGAATGTTCAAATTAAAACCCCATGCTTTGTTTGAAAAGAATTATAGTTATTGGTGGCAAATATGAGTTATAATTTAGTTAGTTAAATTTGGCAACTGGCGACCGACTGCTTCTGATAGATTACTGCCTCAGGCGATAAAAAAAAAAAAAAAAAAAACATATAATGCATGGACTTGCGTGCAATTGACCTGTCTTAACAACATGCTTAATAGCCTCTTAATTGATATTGGGACAATCAGAAATAATATGCTTGTGATTACTATACCACCATTTGCAAAGCAACATAATGAGTGATTTACACAAACATAATATAGTCTTAGCATTTGACACAAATAGTTTAATTGAAAGTCAAGTTACATGCAAAGTTTTACAGTAAGATATTAGGGAAGAAACCAAAAGATAAAAGAAGTTAGGAGTTACTCTCAATTAAAATGTGTGTTCAAAGATTCACATCCATCTATGCAAAAACACGCGACACCTGGAGCATATAGGTCGCCTTTCTGATTAAAATTAGGGCACTTACAATATATACTAACAATAAATTTTGCTGTTCCTTGGATGTTGAAAATGGAAATAACTAGGATTTCTATAAATAACAAATACCATATTGATTTAAAATTTATTGCCATTAAAATTAGCCATATTTTGTTATGTGAAAGTTTAAAATCACATTAGACTCATGTGGTACTATTTTTTGCAGAGTTCACATCATAGTCATTTAAAACATACATATGCATGACAAAGTCACAGTTTCTATTGATTTGCAATGAATTAAAGACGCATTTGATTACATATAAGATGGTATTGTTCCAGCTTATTAATTTAAGTGTGAATTAATGCATTGGTATGCTTATAAGAATGCTCCACAAAACACAAAATAGGCTTTGTTCGATTATGACTTTTCAAATTCCTTAATACATTCTTAATATTTAAGAATAACAAAGAAGTACCTTTAAAGTTACTTTTGTAAAGACTTGCTGATAGCAATGACTCTTGGTCCTAATTAAAAGAGAATTTTATTTTAAGTTAAAGCAATGGAGAGGAGGAAAATAGTCCATCCCGCATCATCATCAACCCAATGGAACTTAGTCACTAATTACTTACGGCAGTATGGACTTTAAATCGCTTTGCTAACATTAATAGCGTATCTTCATGACACTATTATAACACAATAGGTGTGGTGTGCCATAAATACCAACACCTCCTCCTCCCCCCCCCTCCTAATGTTTAAGGGTTCACTATGTGCAAAATCTATAGGCAAAACCGTAATTTAAGTAAGAAGCTAAATTCATTTAGGGCAGATTGTCCTTTTTAAGGACTTCTTCTTTGTTTTGTACTTGCCCTTTTAAATTCTGAATCGCCCTCCCATAACTATTGACGTGATATATTTTCCAAGTATATATGGTGTAATTATTGGCATCTGTTAAATTTTCTGTCAACTACTTATATTTAGATAAGTTAAAAAAACACATGTGATCTCCACGATTTGCATCTTTTTTCCACGATGGCCACTTCCCTTGCAATTCCAAACTCTCCACATTCATTCGGCGTGTTTTTTTTTTTGCGATTCGTTGGATTTGTTCAATCCTTTGGTAGGCCTACCATCCGTGTAGCCCACATTGTGAAATTAGAAAAATCATAGTTCCAGAATTATATCGCTCTTTATACTTGCCTTCTTTTTGCTGTTCATATCACCCATCTATACATGGGCGCTAGCTCACCCATTTGTTATCTTGTATAATTTTTGGATATCAGGATTTGGTTGGCTTTTACGCTTGTATATATTGGGTTTGTTTGTGTATTTATGTTGTCCTCACATTTGTTTTTTGCACCATGTCCAAGCTACCTGAGTGTATTTTTAATGTACCCAAATTTTGTGACCCATTTCAATTCAATAGAGCCTCAATCCTCACTCCTCGCACACTGATAATGACTGTTAATATTATCACATCCTAAGTCCGCAACGTATTTATTACATTAGTGACGGTCTTAATTGATTTGCTTACATCTAGGAAATTCAGCTTGCCAGGTGGGAATGGAGGAATTGATGGGCAATGTGAAGATTTGTAAGCAGAGAGGCAACATGAAATTTTTCATCAAGAAGCGAGGAGGAACAATGTGCTTTCAACTTTTCATTTTTTAACGGAAGCGAGGAGGGAATGCGACCTTTCTCGCCGAAAAAATAATAAATTCTCCATTTCTCCTGGTGTAAACAATGCATGCCCCGTCCCTACTGTAATTAATCAGCATATCCTTCAAGAAGCATTGAGGTACCTGCTATAAGGACGAACAGAAGGTCTAATCAACAAGTGTAAAATTTCGGCAGATTTATAATGGAATGCATTTGGTTTTATAAATGTTCATCCTACACGAAGCACATACCTCTAGACGCTGCCTTTCCTCCCCACACTAACGGCACAATCGGATGTTTAATGTCATATAGGCAATGGGTTCATACTTCATATTTCACTGAGATACAAACTATATATTTGCGATCTTTACATCACAACTGTCATTAAAGCACAGCGCCGCCCCGTGAGCCGGCCACATGCGCCATAGTGGGTGCCATTTCAAGCATCAAGTTTGTTGGTGAAAAGCTGTTCTTAGGTGGCACTTTAACTCATTACTCCTATTAAGTAGTATTCTTTCGGAGCGCTGTAGTGATCAAATTGTTTGTAAACATACATAACTTCTTTTGATCAATAGGTAATTCTAGCATATCTTTGTGATTTTCTGGAAATATTTTCGTTGTGTAGAAAACAAAATCGCGAATTTTTCAAAATCCATATCTCAGCAACCACACAATCTGATCACAATCAACAAACACCCAGCTGTAGCTTGTCACAGAACTTTTCAAAAACTCACACTCTGAAGGCCTTGTAACCATTCCACCACGCTCCGATTTACACATTCGTCAGTCACCGTTAGGCAACTTAAATGCTAACTCATCAAAGTGGTGCCAAGCGGCGCGGTTCATGTTTTACCACATGCGTTTCCAATGGGGGCCGTTGAAAGTTGCTCGAAAACTTCTTGTTCATTTTGTGAGATGACTTAACGAGGTCAATCCACGCGAAGCTACCAACCTACACTTTCTTTTTTCGATTCCGTTTAGAATGTTTATAGGGAGATATGCTGTCTGCAACAACATATTTGAGGGGGAATCGACATTGGGATTAGCATTATTATTGAATTAATTGATATTTTCGTAGAGTGGCTGTTCTCATAGCACCACTCACACCCACGTTCAGTGCAGTAGATCGGTCACCTATTATGTAATAGGTAACTGAACTGCCTAAGTTTTCAACCACAACACGTCCTGTATCACGTCGGAAGCAAAACGAGAATATTCGATGCCGATTTCTGAACATTGCTGTCCGGTGATGTAACGTCACCGGGCCGGAAGATTCTATTTTATAAATAGGGTGTTTTGGTCCATTGCATCCTATCGGAGAGCGATGAAATGCGTAGGTTTCATCAATTCAGGTACGCATCTAGTGAATGAAACTAACTTATATTAAAAAAATAGATAAACGCTTCTTGGCGGTATGATAACGGCGACATAAGTGAACCGCCGCAACACCATTCCCCTGTGGGCTTCACCCCAGGAGCTAGAAAATAACAGGTATTCTAATTATCTTTAGGGTGTGCCCCCCATATAAATTAATTTTTAAAAGGCGCATGCTGAACAAGTTGTATGATGGGCGTCACACTTTTTTGAACCTACCAAACTATAATAGTAAGAAACTGACATAATCTCTTGATATAAGTTGTAACAGGTCGATATTTTTTTCAGATGTTTACATATTTTTGTGATTTTAGTATGCTCTTTTTACTTATAAGTTTAGAAACATCTTACTATGTAACATTCTTCTTGATAAGATGTATCCTATAACATTTTTCAAGAACGTGTGAGCTTTTGAAAATGTTTTGGTTGAATCGGGCCGATAAAATACTCTTCTCAGAGTGCAATGAACCCACCCCAATCTGGCATTTTTACCGGTCTGCGAGGCGTAACAACCCATTGGGTTTCCCCTTATTTGTCGGTTCGCAGTGTGACCCATGAAACAATTGAGGGGTTTCGCCTGTGAAGGCAAAATCCCATATACACCAAAATGTGTGTATTTCAGGTTTATGTTTCTGGTAGGGGTAAGGGGAAGGCCGGATAAACGAAAAGACGTTCGTGTAAATGAATTCGTCAACCAACTGGATTGTTCGCTATAAAAAAAAAAAGGTGACTTTTGCAACGGAGAAGAATATGATTCAAAGCGGACCTTGGAGAGTGTGCGGCGATATCCACAAAAGTTTATCAAAGTCATAACCATGCCTGTTTGCAATCGTATTGAGCAAGTAACTACGGATTCATGAGACTTTGGTAAAAATAAGGCCGTTGTTTATTTGCAAAAGTTCCACTTTTGCCTAACCTCCCACCCCACCACCGAAAAGAATTCCATTTTGTACAAAAACAAATCCCTCATGCTCAATCCCCCCCGAAAAAATTCCTGGCTACCGATCTAATGTTTCCGTATGTGTTGATGAAACATGTTACGTTCATGTATTGCTGCAAACCAATCACTTATAAAAAACCATACTAAAATCTATTACAGTAGGCCTTATTAAGATTAACTTTTATAGAATATTTCAAGTCGTGGAAACTGACAATGAAATCTAGTTTCAAGTATTTCAATGATGCCTTCAAATGAAACAATTTGTCCAAATATTATACTAAATGAAGAACGATAGAAATAATATCCAAAGGCAGACAAACATAAATCAAGCAAACAAATTGTTAAGTAACTCGTATTCGTACACACTAAAAAAATTGCGCCTTAAACCATTTTTGTTCCTCTATATGGAACTCTCAAGAATGGAACCCTCAAAAACGTTCTTAAAAATGTGAGAACCGCCACCAAAAAGGTTTCCTAAAAGACAAATTTAGAACCTCTTTAGCACTTTTTTCTTAGAGTAAGCGGTGAAAAGGGAGTAGAATCTTTGAAAAATGGGGGAAATCTGCCGAAAAAGTTGAAGAAACATGCTCCGGATTTCTTCAGACCGGACGTTTGGCCCGGGCACGGGAATAATAAGACTTGCTACAGGAAACAGAATCTTAAGGGGTACCACCCGATCCTCCGCCTCGACCCCACCACTCACCCCATCAAAGCCAAGATTTTGCTTTTAATAAAAACCTTGTATTTTTCTCATTTCCCCAAACTATTTTGGTTGAACTCTGTCCTATTATAATGCTACAAGCAATAATATGGCTTGCTAACGGTAAAATTATTTGTATATCCAGTAATCTGTATATATTCACAATTATACTGCTCGCGTTAAAATGGTGTGTCGGATTCAAATGAAATTTTGGAATCAAGATATGTTGGTGATGGTTTTCCGTATGAAACACAGAAAATTGTATGTTGTAATCGGGTGGGGCACCTTAAACATGTCAAAATTTAATTCTTGCGACAAAGTTAACGGCAAACACCAATTTCCTAACATTAGCCTAATCTGGAATAAATATTGTTGTGTGTTATTTATTTATTTATTTATTTATTGGATAACACTTTCATAACAGTGGCACACACCTACCCGGTGGTGCATCCATAAAACAAGAAATACAAAAGACAAACATAATCAGGAAATATACAAAATGAAAATACATTACAAATCAATGGGAAAAGGTTTTACACAAGCGAGTAATGTGAAACAATCTTCCAAAGAAACATATTAAACTAGTCAACGTTATTTCTTAGAGCTGATCTAGTTTTCCATGCAGATGTAAGATATGCTTTGCAGCATTGATCGAATATATTTCCAAGGACATAGTTATCTTGGAAAATGTTATCAAACAACAAGTGATGTTTAATATCAATATTACCATTAATGAAGATGTCCCAGAAAAGTTTAAGGTCATTCTGAATAAGTCTCTGCTGAAGATCATTGAAAATTTCTTCCTATAGGATGTAAAATAGCACATTCGAACATGAAGTGATCAATAGGTTCTTGATCTTGGGTACATAGGCCAACATAGGCCTGTACTAAAATATTAGACAAGATTTTTGTCTCACATTCTCAAATCACGTGTGTTGACGGAGCTTTAATTTTCAAGTTACAGCCTACGAAATTCGTACTACAAGTAAAAGGGCTCCAGTGATGGGACATTTCTTGACTAAGAAATTAATTAAAAGATGATTGCATTGAGCTCTATTGTACCAATTGGTGTGCTCCATATTAACGATGACCTTTGTGAGCGTATTTATCCAGGATGAATCACTTCTGGATCGGCAGTGAAAACAGTACTTAAATTAGGTTTTAGTACAGGTGTTAACATTTTCAAGCCAGGCCCATTTAAGGTTGTCGCAAACAAAAAAGAATGGCCATTTAGCATTGTCTAGGCCAGCGATCATTTTCCTATTTTTTAGACGGATTAAAGTATTTAATCGAATCGAGTATGCAGGAGAGTAGATTTGCCAGCCTAGAGTCGCCATAAAGTCCTCTTAGCTACATTCCCTACGAGCTTTAAGAATGGATTATTAGCATTTGGATACTGAAGGTTTTCGAGCTTATCCATGGTAGAAATGGCTTACAAAACCAAACTGAACAGGCATAGTTAATTGAGGGGAGGCCTATTGATTTCCATAACAGGTCACCGTAGTATACTTTTGACATCCTCTTGGTATTAATAATGAATTAATTGTAAGCGATGACTACGTGACCTTTTTAATGACCTCCTCAATAGTGAATTAACTGAGAGATTTCTGGAAATATACACACCAAGATATTATAACATTAGCCTCAGGGGATGAAGTTATCACCTATCTCCATTTCCTCTGCTCATTGAGACGTTGACCAATTATTAGGACGTTAGATTCTCAAAGTTGAAGGATAGTCTCCAAGGTCTGGAAAAATCCTGCAGTGTTAAGGAGAACTCTAAGTCTTTATTATCACCGATCAAAACAACATCATAAGCCCAAAAGAGAACACCAATTTTAACATTAAGAATACTAACACCTAAAATTTCTCTTCCTTATCATTTTAGCGAGCTCTGATTGTAAATTACACAATAAAAAGGTGAAAGACAAACCTTGTGACCCGTCCTCGATGAAAAAAAGTCGGTTTCCACATCACCGAATCTAACTTTAGTGTTATACGTTATGGTACATATTATTAATGATATTAAGATAAATACTCTAATACCAATATTATAGGGCTGCATGGATAAGCCCATCCCGCCAAACAGTGTCGAAGGCCTTTTTGAAGTCCAGAAAAGCGAGAAATTGTCTTTTTTACTTCTGCTTGGCGCGTGGCCATCGATCTTTTTAAAAGTGAAGATGTGGTCTTCGCAGCGCCTGTCTTTGCGGAAACTACCTTGGATTTCGGTTGAGGATATTGTTATTTTCAATAAAGTTCGACACTGCGTGGGAGAAGATGATTCTGTTATAAATCTTGGAAACACAAGAAGTGAGGGTAATCCCCCTGTAATTATTCATGTACCCTTTGATCGCCCTTCTTGAAAATTGGAATTTATAAACCACCTTCGTTCACATTCTTCAGGGATGAATTCTAGTGTAAAGCTTATAAATTAAACTATATCTGACGTACCCATAGTTCTACCCCATTTTTAATTATTTTCATTAGTAATCGAGTAAGCCAGGGCTCTTATTGTTTTACACCGTTGATTTAAGATATTCCCTTGGTAGATCAATCAATCAATCAAAATTTTTCATCTCAACAGTCAAAATATACAATATAGAATATATTTATGCATAATAAACAAAACAAATAGAATTAAATATAATTATTGCCTGATAAGCAATGGTGATTGAGATGAGGACACTGCTAAACGCATGGCGTGGGGATTGTAGTGCCTTGAAAAAAATGGGACAGTAATAAACTATTGATAAGATGGAAGAAAATACATTTCCCAGAACTCGACTTTGTAAAATCGATAATACAAAAGACAATAAAGGTATAGTTTGCAAAGGAAAAATTCATTGACACTGATCATCAATTTGTAGCTTATAATCTTCCATGCAATTATCTTATGTGCAATTATCCTGAAGTTGGTTATTTTACCAAGAGTAGTAAAATTGAAACATAATGGAAGATTTCAGCGCATGCCTATCGGATGTAGTTTTATTTGTCCCTGGAATCCTGACTGACGTACTTATTTGTATGTTATACCCGATATCAAAAACGTTACTTGATACAAGCGCATAATCTAGGGACAGACTTTTGTTGGTTTCTTACCCAGTAACACAACACCCAGTGCATTTTCAGTAATTCAGAATAAACAGGTCGCTATCATCGCAAAAATCAAGCATACATTGACCATTATAATCAATTACCTATCACACCACCCTTAATGTTATGACCAATTTTGCCTTTAACATCGCCAAGAATAACTATATTAGCGTTCTCAGAAGTCTGTTGAAAGGTCAAGACTTCTGATAGGAGGCCTACATACAATTCATCGTTCCAGAGTGGATTGGTCCCATCACAGGGGAAAATATGTCAATTGCCATATAACAAGTGTACTCTGGAGAATTCGTGAATTGGTAAACTTGATCGCAAAATCTTTCAATTCATCATATCTCGTACCTAAAACATTATCGTCTATGACGGTGATATCATCATCTTGTTAGGAAAGACCGATTTCCACCCTGACTCTTGTTTAATATCGTAGGTCTATTTTTACCCAATCAATTGTAACCAGGGACAGAGACAATTTCCTCATCTTTAAGGAAGGTTTCAACCATACCTAAAACTCTGTGACATTATTACATTAACCAAAACGGTTGATATCTTACTTTTGCTGTGTACCCAAGGATATTGTTAAAACGCAATTTTATTGTTTTAGATAGAGGGGCCCTTATTACATATGTGAGCTTAATTATGCCCTCAAAAATACAAAAAACCGGGTAAACTCCCGGTTCTGATGGGTTTAGTTTTTGAATTTTATAAGTTTTTCTTTTCAGATTTCATGGTATTTACTCCGACATCTTTAAATATGCTTTACAGTAAGGGTAAGCTCTCAAGACCCAAAAAATTTGGTTATCCATTACCCTTTACCTAAGGGTGATAAACTCGCCATCTCCTGAAAAATTGGCGTCCAATTTCTTTTTTGAATCAAGTACTATAAATTGGCTTCAGCCTGATCGCTAATAGAAATAAAAAGTTTTTTCTTCCGTACTTAATTCATGAACATCAAAAGGGTTTTATTTCAGGCCGGTATATTGGGAAAAATATGTTTAATGTATATTTACTGAGTTGGTTTTTTTACTGAAATAATAAATCCCTGGCTTTTTATGGATGATTTTTAAAAGGCCTTTGATTCAGTTTCTTCAGAAATTTCTTTGAAAGTTTTAGACAAGTTAATTTTGGCCCATCATTAAGAAGATGGATTCAGACATTTTATAATGAAGCCTTAGCCTCTGTGTTAGTGAATGGGTTCTTATGGCCGGTCCATTCCGGGGTGGATAGAGGGCTGCAGACAGGGGGACGGGCTGAGCCCATTACTTATTTATTTGTGTGCTGCAGTGTTGGTTAGTTATTCGAAAGTAGCTAAGTAATAAGAAGTTAAAAGAGGTTTGTTATGTGTGTTGAATGTTGGCTCTCCCAATACGCAGATGATACTGTAATTTTTTAGAGGTTCAGAAAGTCTATGAAGGAAAGCCTTCAATATTTTCAAATATTTTTGCTAAATTTTATGGTCTAAGTAAATTTCCAAAAACACTTGCAGCCTGGATAGGATCTAAAAGAGGTACAAATGGAGGCTATCTGTGACAACTAAAACGAGGTTAAAGGGGTTATTAATCATTGGCATTTTTTAAGATTTAGGAATAATTTTGCTGTTTCTCTTGAAAATATGGTGGGTGTAATTATGATAGGGCAATGGGGTAAATTAAGCCTGATTTCACCACTGGTCGAGCGTTAATCTTACAGTGTTTTGGGTAGAGGTAACCGGTGGTGAAATCATTGCTCTTATCAAAAATTACATATTTGATATTAAACTCTGCGGGATCCACCTTTTGAATTTGTTAGAGAGCTCAATCGTATTATTTATTCATTATTTGGTGAAAGGGGTTGACCTGGTTGTTGTGACTAAAGAAATCAAAATGATACAAAATTATGATGAGGGTGGGGGTAGGGATGCGTTGACATCCAACCTATGATACATGCTTTAAAAACAACTGGCTTTCCGCAGACTTCTAAAAAATAGTGATACAGAACGGGTGACCCTTTTCTGTAGGCTCCTAGATTAGCGTTTATTGATATTGAAGGCGGCTCCATGGAGATTATTAATCCTATGTTGCATTCACATTCTCCTAATCCAATTTTGGAAAGGGTTTTTTCTGCATTTGGTCTAATGTTACAAAGTCTCCATCAACCAAAATATAGTAATGATTATTAAAATGTCCTTGTGGTTTAAGATAATATTAAGATTGGTTAAAAAAGACATTGTATTATTAACACTGGGTTCAAAAAATGGTGTGGGACAATTGTAAGTGATCTGTTGGGAATGATGCACTTTATTTTTAATTGATTTTAAGAACAAGTTCAAGATTCGTACCAACTTTTCTGAATATGGATGGTATTGTAGAGTTGTTCAAAAATTGTATCAGCACGGTGGTAAACAAAATTGAAACCACATTGACACTTCCGTACCAACCGTTTAATTGTGGGGGATGATGTTAAAGGACAAGAAAGGTTCAGAAGAAAGAATTTATGATATTTTAATTTCATTCAAAAAGTTGCAAAGGAAAATGTTGAAGTGGCACAATAAAACTCGATGTTGGTATGATGAAAAAAATGGTCCCTTATCTTAAATATGGCATTTAAATGTTCCATAAATTACACAGTTTAAGGTGGTTCAATTCCGGTAATACATAAGAATTTTGGGTATAATTCATTTTTATTTAAGATTGGGTAAATGAATTCACCCCTCTTGGCTTCTGTAAAAGTGCAGAGGAAACCAGTTTAAATTTTTGTACTTGCAACGTCAGTTTAAAATTTTGGACTGAAGTTATAGAATGGTTGAAAAGTAAAACAAACTGCCATCTGGTATTGAATAAGGAGTTATTGCTATTTGGCACTACTGTTGGTGATAATATTCTCAATTTAATTTTGATTTTATGTCGTTATCATATTTACAAAATGAAAATGAGTAATAGGGTACCTACACTGGACTCATTTCAAAATGATGTAAAGAATTATTATAAACTGGAAAAATTTATGTATGCCAGTAATGGGAATATTGGTCATTTTTATACTCGCTGGGGTATATTTAATGTACTATGTTAAGTATTCATATCACCTGTCAGTGTAACCTGTATGTTCTTTGAAAGTCTATTGTGAATAAATGTTTTTTCTCCTCTGTGAGAAAAAAAAATAATATGTTTGGAATCACTGGAGTACTTCTTTTTACTCCGTCTAACACGTTTGTGAGTTTTAACACGACGTCGGTTAAGATCACTTTTCATGTTCTGATCGTTATAAGTAATACTTTTAGTAACATTTAACGTAATCGCATTATGAGAAGGGCCTACGTCACTTCCAACACTGACATTATCAACGTTGCATTTACAAAAAAGTGGAATAACAACCATTATTATGCACATTTATACTAATATTATTAACATTATCATCACATTCATCATTTAAAACATCAAATTGGTTAGATATTTCAAAAATGTTCACATTACCGCAGAATTTCTCCCTGTTTCTGTCATCTGCGGCATAGTCCTCATTGCCGAGTCCCTAATAATGACTACTTCTATTACACAAGTTCTGTCCTTGTTTATGTCCTAACTGACCACAAGCATGACAAGTGATGGGCTTTCCATGTTTACAGTTTTTCTTTTAATGATTCTGTTCTCCACAAAATAGCATCCTCTGCTATCACGACTAGAATTGTAGGTACCACGAGACCCAGGGTTTTCTCTCTGTTGGGTACGGCGAGGCTTGTGTTTGTGACGGGTAAAACTGTACGTGATGCCCCGCGTGATGCATTACCGCGATTTGAGTTTGGCGGGGTCTTGATAACTTTGTGAACGCTGTTAAAGTTCATGAGGCGTTTTCTAGTACCTTGTGCGCTTAGATGTAACCCACTTCTGTTCAGCGAAGTTTTATCACACTCCTTGTTACAATGCTTGAAGTTGGAGTCGTTATCGATGACGGCACATTTCGTTTTCTCTGCGATGACTTTGAGCTCAGAGTTCAGTTTGTCGACTCTTTCTTGATGATCAGATTTATCCACTCGGGGACAAATTGTAGAGATGATAACTTCTGTGTTTTGGGGCCTATTAACGTAATACTCAATAATCTAAATATATATATTTTAAATAGCGCTATCATAATTATATAGAAGTAGTCAGCGATTAATGTGCGATCGATTAACTGAAATATTACGCATATACAATGTCACATTATCATGATTGCGTAGCGATGCACGTAAATATAAAATAGGGAAACTGAGTTCCGTCTATATTATTTATATTCAATGTTGTTTTCAACACTGTAAATCCATGTGTTCTGGGTCTGAACACGTATCTAAACACTATTTTGTTTCACTTTTGAGACATATCTAAGCATTTAATTCCTGAACATTTAGGTGTTCAGATGTTTAGATTCTAAACACATTTCCTTAACATGACGTGTATGTGTTTAGATCTAAAGACGTCGCATCCGCACGACGTTAGTGTTTAGAATCGGACCCAAATAAACAATATCATAGTGTTAGCTTCAAATGATTGTGCACTGTAACCGTGTTTTTAAAACGCGTTAATGGCTTAGAAATTCTCAATGCTCTGATTTAGAAATGGAGAAATACGAGCTGGATTTCAATACTTTTTTAGTGATTTATTGGAGCAGTGGTCTAAGGAAATACCTACCTTTTGACAAAAAAAATAGTTTTGATTTGCGTTTTGTTGAACAGTCTATAGGCACTTAAAAACTGTGACAAAATTTAAACACGGTTTACAGTAAATGTGGAAAAAAGGTAGGCTATAGGCCTAGGAATTTGAGTTATAGGCTGCTGAGTGTGCTAATCATATATTAGCATAAATCTATTGGCAACTGATACGTAGACCGAAGTGCGAGATATGGTAAATTTATGTAATAAATATCATAATTTTGATCAGTAAAGCATAGGTCCCCAATTGAAAAAAACAAGTTTTATATTTACTGAAGATATGTAGAGCAATGGCTTGGCGGGAAAGGATGTCATTTAACCCGCCGTATCAATGTGACCTTCACAAATTTTGAAGAAGGGTGGTGTAGCTTTTAGGAGGGAGCCTCCACGACCACATGCACCACCCCCGCTTTCTCCGCCTAAGCTATGTATGCAGATGCACTAATACCCTCATTTGCCGTCAAAAGATTCTTCTGTTTTAAGAGAAAATTTATAAAACTACTATAAATCGAGAACATTGCACCCTTACATAAATAATGTTAATTGTTTGGTATAGGTGGTCGTGACCCGTTTTTCGTTTTTTAAATGGTTTACAGCAAATTTATACACAATCTGTGATTTTGGGTTTCATTTGTGCAACCTAAGCCTGTGCACACTACTCCGGGGAGCCCATTTTATTACAAAATACTTGATTTTACACAAAAAACAACTGTTTTAGGCTTATAAGACGTCTAAAGCAAATATTCAAAAATTTAAGTTTTGACAAAAAAATTATTTTAAAGTCGTCATTGCAAAATGCACCAGTCAGTTTCCTTATATTGTGAATTCGTGCGGATTTACCGGAAAAAGCTGAAAACGACCAACCAGATGTCGACTTAAACTAGGCCAGGCCCTTAATACTTGGTGGCTTATTATGACATTATTTGGTTGTAAAATGTTTTAGTGACTCGATACAAGTCCCAATCCACCAAGCTTTTTTTCAGAACTGGTCGATTGTGTCAATGTCACTCCTAAAAGTAGAACAATTAACGCCATTGAATTACCTCTTTCCGATGTACTGTATTGTTAAAGGTCCTGGCATGATCTCTAATATCCCCTCCCCCAGATTGTACTGAAGTTGTTCAAATTTCTGAAGAAGACTACCATTTTTGTTCATTTACTAAAAGGTATTTGGTTAAGGGGAAAAAATCCCAATATTAATTTTACAAAGGTTTTTTTTTTTTTTAACTATTTAGTTTTCCAGGTGGACAAGGATGGGTATTTAAATTTATTGCCATGATTTTTGTTTCAGAGGGGGCATTGGGGTTAAAAGATCATTTCATCAATAACAAACACTTTATATATAACATAACACGGGTCACCCCTTTTAGGCAAAGTGGGTTGATATGGATTTGGAAATCCGACGGTGATCACATACTCTCTTAAAATCAAGAGGGCATTTCACTTTACAGGGCTCGCTCCAAACAAAAGATTGAAATTTCAAACATTTTGAAGATTTTGGGGGAAAATTTACTCTTGGTAATTAAAAAAATATAAAATTCACTCATTTTGTAATTATCCGAGAATTGGTATCCAAAAAATGTTCTTTGAAGATTGTTAAATTCAAAAGCGATCAATTTTTGTCTTAAACGTCGACAATTTGGTAATCGGGCTCCACTTTCCGGCGGCCCCCCCCGGCAATCAACCCCGGTGGTCTAAAAGGTCTACACCCTTAAAAATTTATAAATACTTTCGACAAAAAAATCCTCGATATATCCTGAGTTTATACTACCTCAAACCAAAATGAGTAGGGCCCGAGGAAGAAAGGTTCGTCTCAGTTTCCCGCTCGCATAGGCGTAAAAATCACTTTTTAGTGGCGAAGATAAGAGAAAATGGCCACGAAGTAGACGAAAAATAAAAGTCGTTCTAAAAATGCAATAAAAAGAACTTTCCACGCAGCGCATATATATATAGGTTAAGTCATTTCCAAAATGTGTACTTTTCATATGACCGCTGGCTGGCCATCTTGGAATTCCAAATCCATACCATGTAACATGGGACCTATAATGATTAAAAACGATGTAAGAAGAAATGCAATGCCAGCACCAAAACCCCTAAACGAGTATTACAAATAATTTTAGGTATCAGAATTTAAATTTATATATTTTAAAATGGTACCGGGCGGCCCCATTGGATTTTCGGAATTCGCAGCCGGTTTCGAAAAAGCACCTGTGTGATTCTTAAAGTGTACATGTCCAACAAACCCACTCAAAATAGTCTCAGAATCTCTTGCGGATGAATTGTAAGCGGGGTTTAGCCAGGTCCTGGACTAAAATCCTTCATATCGCAATTGGTAAAGTGTTTTTAGCGGTTTATCGCTTTGAAATGTAAAACTTAGACTAAAGGAAAACTATTTTATTTGTAGAGGTTGTCAAATGCACATATTAGTGTAAAGGTAAGACACAAAGAAGAGAAATTTTTCCGGTTTTAAAAATGATTTTGTTATTGAAAAAACAAGTTTTTTTTTCTCTATAGTGTGCATACTTGGGAACAAACAGATCTACCCATATAACAATTTGGATCGGTTCTGATTACACAAGCAAAAAACAAAGAAGAGTTCGTCCCAACCTCCTGTAGCTCAAAACCCTATAAGGCCGAGAAAAAAGGTTTGTCTAATTCTTCCCAAGTGCACCGGTGTAACAAAATCACAATTTTTATCGCGTTTCTTTCCCCTTTTTAAGGTTTTTAGAGGGTCTAAAACTTTTTGGGGGGGAGGGGATTGGTCAAGAAAAAAAAATCGGCCGCCAAATAAAGGTCGAAAAATGCATTAAAAAAATAATTTCGCATGGCGGTTATTTTTTGACTTTAAAAAACGCATAGGCGCTTCGGGGGTTTGGCTGTAGGAAGTCGAGACATGTCGTTTCCGGTCTATAAGGCGATGCGTTGTTGTTTTAGTCAAAAAAGCTCACTCTAAATAAATGGACTCCTGCGTTAGAAATGAACACCCTTGATTACAAATTAAACACATATTTACATTTATACATGTGTTCATGTGCACATGATAGAAAACATTATGTTTTGTGAGGAACATCATTTGCACCTTTTTTGTATTATACATGAACGAACACCTGAAACCGTTCTAGAAGTTAAACCATGTTGGTGTGTTCAAATGTAACAGCTTTGTTGAAACACAGGAGGTGTTAATAATAAAGTGTGTTAACATTAGAAACAAATTGTAGTGTAAAAAAGTATTTAAATGTGAAAATGTAGTGTGAAGAGTCTCGAACATGTTCCATATAAGAAATACTCATGTCAAAATAGGAGAATATGTAATGTTACAAAATTACAACATTAAAAAAAGAAAAAACCTAAAAAATTAAAAAAAAAAAAATTTCATTCAAAAGTGTTAAACTAGCCAATTTTGAACATGTAATGTTAAAAATGAGAACATGGACATAAATATGTGTTTACCTCTGGATGATGTTCAAGATGACAGCAAATTGTATTTTTACAGTCCAGAAAATGTCAATCCAAGAAAACAACAAAATGCAAAGAAAGAATTCAACGTGGAATCCACACTATTTATTACCAAATTCCCTGTGCAGAAGTATTACAATAACATGAAGCAATTGCAATTAAATATACTCCAGCATGTAATATAAACAATCCAAATTGCCACTCTAATATACTCAGAGTGATATAAACCATTCAAAATTACAATTCTCTTACCCCTAGCATCCACACATTACAATAAAGGATAAATTGGAAAAAATTACCAGTCCAGCATAGAACTCGTGGTAAGTCTCACTCCAGCTACGGGGAGGCGCAGTCAATTCAACAGTAACGATCGACAGAAACAGAAACATTGTCATTAATATTGTGGCCTAAATTTAAAACAATAGATAATTTTCCTTATGATAACACAATAAACTCCTCTGCGATACACAAGTCTTAACGATTCCAACTGAGAATTTAGTAGAAGATTGAAGTGGATATTTTCTCCAGCTGCTGCCAGCCGTATTCTCGCCACCAAGTAGGAAACCAGGAATGTGCCGTCATTTGATCAAGTGATTTCTCGAGAACAAAATACCGGATGGACGAACGCAAGCGTTCAGACTGGAACACCGGACCGAAAGAAACCGTTTGTAAATGCATCATGAAAAATGGTGTTCAAAAGTTGTTCACGAGTTGGAAACCACTTTGCTTCATCCTTTATATTATTTGTTCGAGGCTTGTAATAGACATCTGCTCTCAGGGTATAGGGCCTAGGCCTTACCGTAGATAGGCTCGGGCCTAAGGGAGCCAGGGCCCCGACTGACATGGTTGTGCCAGCAAAGAAAATGGGGTTAATCAGCGGTCTTCATTCAAACGTTGTAATTCTTACCCAAATAATTATTAGACCGTGTATGCAGCCTCTACTTTTCATTTAAAACTTTGTTAATTAAGTAGACTATTCGACAGTTTATTTATGGTGCGACACGACGGTGTTACACTTGAACGCTAAAAGGTCATCTGTGTGAAAACACGTGATGCGCAACAGGTGTAGCACATATTTTAAATAGATGTTCAGAAGGAACACCTTGACACCTGACCGTAAACAGTGAACCACGTTGTCAAAATGGGTTCTAATTGCATAACATCACAACGTTCAGGCCTGTTAATGAACAACAAAATGCGTCATGTATCAGAAACGCGTTCATTTCATTTAGGTGTAGTATATGTTTAATACACGTATGGGGTTTTTAGGTGCTGGGATCATATCGAAATCGTTTTTATCTTAGAAGCCTGTTACATGGTATGGATTTGGAGTCCAGATGGCCGCCGGCTGTCATATGTTAAGTACACATTGTGAAAGAGTCATTCCTAGAAATATGTTCATACCTCGTGTTAGAGGGTGTAGGTGCAGGAATCCTCTTTGACACCATTTTTATGAGTAGCTAACCAAGTTAGGGTCAAGGAATTTCAATGAGACCATTGATAACAATGTAGACCTAATTTAGTTTGTTGCAGCATCGGAATTTCAAAAATGGCCGCCACCATTAACTACTTTGCCTATATCGTGGTCCCTGAGCTTCGTAGAGGCAAATTCGGGTTACTACACCGTTATTTAGGCTACACAAATATCAAGGACACAATTGATAACATATGCTGAACCATTCATTGTGTGGCCGCAATCTTGAATTTCAAAATGTGCCGTCAAGAAAAGGGAGTATATTACATCAATTCGTTGAGAGAGGAGTAGGAAGCATGATTCGGGGTCTACCCATGTTTACAAGGTCAAGTAATCCAAAAAGATCAAAGGTAACTTTATTGGGTTCTTTGTTTGTGGCAGCCATGGGTTGTTTGGTGAAGGTTAATTCCCTCCTTGGAGATAGGGAGCACCAAGTATTTAGAATATAGTGTCAAAATTGAACAAAGTCATTAATTTGGTACATGGGAGTTGGCAGAGTTGACATATTTAGAAGTGGCATTATGGCGAAAACACAGTCCAGGGTAGTAGTGAATGGTGGTAGGAACAAGGTGGGGCAGCGCCCGCCACAGACCGTTGGCAGTGGTAGTGGTAATGGAAATGTGGTGTGGTGATAATAAAAGGGTTCTATATAGATTTAGAGAGGCAAAACGTGACGTAATCTTTAGAAATACACGGTCTCGCAGTTTTGCCGACCACAAAGAAAAACATTAGAGTACCAACATAGAAAGCAATGGCTGCCTCTCCGCTTCTTCCACATACTGGGGTGCAGCTTTGCATATACACTAATCGGTTAGATAGTGGGTAGTGAAGTGATACCAAATTGAATGTATGTGTAGAGTGCCAGGTGTTTGAATAAAGTGTACCTGGGAACATTGTTCAGAGACTTTTTTTTCATAATGCAGTGCGCGCTAAGGTGAAAGAGGTATAAATTGAGGCGGTTTATTTAAATCAAAGACGCTGATGTGTCATTTCATTCGTTGTGGGGCCATGGTAGGGACATAATTTAACCACCAATAGCACCCAACACCAACAACTGATATTTTGGCGGATGTTGATCGGAATTGACATTATGTGTGTATACAAGCACCCCAACTGATAATTATCGGCATATAAAAATGTTCCAAGCGCCCCGCACGGAGACGACTGGTTGTGCATGGTTTTGAATGCGTTTCCCCCTTTGGTGATCATTGTATTTAGCAATGTTCCTTGAAACGCATCTATGACGTAAACTGACAATATCGATATCGAACGTTGTATTCCAGTCCGGATGTTACTTATGTTGTGGCGGATAGTTGAGTTTAGTGGACCAGGGGGGGAAGATTTGCTGGTGTAATAATTGGCCCAGGGACATAAGACAGTTTGGTCAGCGTTGGCAGTGTCATAATTGAAGTGACATAGCTGATGGTGATCATAAATTGGCATTGTATTATAAATTGGCAATGTTATTTTTTGGTGAAATCGTTGAATAAAGCCTCATCAGAGTACTCGCTGTCTGCGTCTCTGATGGGAACAGGTAGAGAGTCCTGATCGTCTGACCTCGTCATCCAAATCACTTGTATCAAGTCTCTCTAATTCATCTGCCAAAGGAGCTCGAAGAATAGGGCCATTCACCCAATGGTCTTCTAAGTGCCAAGAGTTAGTATAGTGTCCATTCCATGTCCATCAGTTGGAGAGGGCAGTCATACAACGGGAGTATCTGCTAGTCTGCATATAGCAACCTGATAGTTATCTCTACGGATGTGTTGTTTTAATGCTGCACGACATGGCGGGTGCAACCATCCGTCCTCACAAAATTTCTCCATGATGAGAGTGAACCTGAGGCTGTCAACACTTCTGAATTCTCGATCGCCATAGATTGCACATGGAAATGATCTTCGGAAAACAAGCAAAACAATTCCTTAGTTGCCCTCCCCGGCACTTCCTAAGGTCTGCTAGGATGGTTGGAACTTGGAAGCTTCTGCATCACCTTGATAGGTTTCACCTTCGCTGTCACCTTGACGGTAATTAGTTGTTAATATGTGTAAAGGATGTAGGGCCAACAGCCAAAAACTACTCCTGAGTAAGACCATGTCGGTTAGATTGATGAGTCTCTGTTTCCTGTTTCCAGGTAAAAGTCTGGTGATGGTGAAAGAGAATGCAAAGTGTAGGAGAATGAAAAATATATCGCTTGTTTTGGCGTCGTACGTACCAAGATTAACGAGATGTTGACAGCCTCAGGTACACTCTAATCAAGGAGAGACAATGTTGTGATGACGGTAATATTGCAACGCTCGCAATGTTCACGTTGCCACATACCACCAGTCGGCAGCATTACGAAACATATCGTGCCGTAGAGTGAAATCCGGTTGATATGGAGACTGGCAAGCTTCTAAGTTGTTTGTAGTTTGTAGACTTCCATGCAAATGATGGGCATGGATAGAAACTAAAATATGGGAATTTAGAAACACTATGGGTGAGTGTCCGATTCTTCCCAAGCTCTTGCAGATGAAGTAGAGAGACTTGAAACAAGTGATTCGGTTGCGACGATTCAGACGATCGTATTCCACCTGTTAATCAGAGAACGAAGACAGCGATGACTTTGATGATGATGACTAACTATGTATCAACAAAAATAACATTTCCAATATGACACTGCGAATGATTACACCATTCAGGCTATGTTTTCAATTAGGCCACTGCCAATTATGACACCACCAATTATGCCACCGTAAGCTATGTTACTTCCAAAAATTATGACACGCCCCGCTGACACCATTGGCTATGTTCAATGTCCCATTAGACATCAGGCAATATCACTGCAATTATGGATACCATCAACTAGTCACTTTCAAGTTAGGACACTGATCACACATCCGTACAATAATGTCACTTAAAATCTCAACTCAACGCCAGATCTAGTGTAATACGGACTAAATAAGTTTGCACTATCGATATTGTCAGCTAACGTCATAGGCCGTTCCGAAAAGAAACATGGTCAACAAGTGTCACCCAACTATGTCATGACCAATGACACTGCCAACTCTTTCACCACCGCATTTGTTCATTACCAACTATTGTGTTGTGGCCATAATGTCTCTTCTAAATATTCAAGATCTGACCAACTAAAATCACATGCTACAAAATTAAGGAGGGCTTTTGTGCAATTTTGAACACTATATTTCTATACTTGGTGCTCCTAGCTCCAATGGAGGGAATAAGTTCTAACCAAATAACCAATGGTTGCCACAAACAAAGAACCCCGTAAAGTTACCTTTGACCTTTTGGATCCTGACCTTGTAAACATGGGTTAGACACCAGAAGAATCATGCTTCTACCTCTATCAAAGACGATGTATGAATATAATCCATTTTTCTGGCGGCCATTTTGAAATCCAGATTGCTGCCGAAAAGTATGTCCCAGCATTGTTAGCAATGGTGTCATTGAAGTCCTTGACCCTAAAAACATGTGTATAGACACCAGAATTTGCCTCTCGAAAATCTCAGGGACCAAGGTATAGGCAAAAGTATAGTAATGGTGGCGGCCATTTTGAAATTCAAGATGGCTGCAAACAACTAAATGGTCTAGGCATGGTTTTATCAATGGTCTCATGATCCTTGACCCTAAATTTGGTTACTCTAGCTATAAAAAATGGTGTCAAATAATGGATTCCCTGCACCTACACCATCTACAACGAGGTTATTACAACTAGATGAGTCTTTCAAAATGTGTAGTTACATTATGACAGCGGCGGCCATTTGGAAGTCCAAATCCATACCATGTAACTGGACTTTCTAATGATAAAAATGATATCAGAAATAAGTCCCAGCACCTAAAAAACCCAAAACGATTGTATAAATAATATAGGTTTTAAGTATTCCAAAAATTTACGTTCCAAGATGCCGACGGCCATCTTGCAAATTCCCAATCCATACCATGTAACATTTTTATGTACCTCTAATGATAAAAACAATGTCAGAAACGAATTCCCAGCACCACAAAACCCCTTTTTAAAACGAGGGGTACTTTAGGTATCAAAAATTAAATTTAGATTTTTTAAAAGGGATGAACGGCGCCATCTGTGGATTTTTTTTCGATTCGCAGCCGGTTTCGAAAAGCACCTGTGTGATTCTTAAGGTTAATGGTCTCCAACAACTAAATCAAGTCTCGAATCTTCTTGCGGATGAATGTTAAGCGGGGGGGTTCGAAGGCAGAGGTCCGGACTAATTGTAGGTTTAAAAACTTTTTCGATCGAAAAACAAGGTTTCACCCAGCTTTCGAATCGATTAAACCGTTTTTTTAAAATTGAAAAAAAAAAACGATTTCGATAGCACGGTTGATTTTTTTTTTCAATCTTAAAGCCCGTATTTCGGTTGAGAATTTGAGAGAAACAAATAGTTTTTGAAACAAATCTAAAGTGAGAACCCTGAGTTTATGACATGTACATTCTATTTCTGGTTTCCGTTTTTTTTCACCGAAAGGAAAAAAGGTTTTATTTTCTGTGCAAAATAGCTGCCATTCACATAGCTCACAAATATAATTATGAAAGAACAAAGAACTCGCGTATGATGATTCCATTCTGTTGTTTTTAAGAGTATGATTCAAAAGTCGGTCCTGGAATAATCATAATACTGATAATCAATGAGATTTTGGAGCGCTTTCAATTGAGGCAAATTGCTTTATAGAAGATATTAATTTGGAAAACTAATTGTTTCTGCAGCGGTCTTTTAAAAGTAAAGACCTTTTAAAGTAAAATATTTGGAGGGAAAGAAAAAGTTTATCATAATTATCCGTCAACCAACAAAATATATATACTTAATTACCTGCTGTGGTCTTATTTGGCAAAACACAGCTATTGATTTGAGTCTTTTCGTTCATTTTCTTCTTCATTGTTTTAAGTGACGTGGTAACAAATTTGGTCGAAAAATCATAAAACTCATTAAGGGAAAATTCTAACACCGTCTGCTCTATAGTATATAAGACAAAACCAAGGAGGTATCAAAATACCGCCGAAGACCCACTTTATAATCTATAAATTCTTAGACGGAAATGGAGGAGAAATCTGAATTTAGATTAATTTTTTTTTTAAATCTATTACATACAAGCGTTTTTATTTCAATTTAAAGAAACAGAGAATATCCAATTAGAATAAATGTTAATGTAAGAATTTATAGTGGCGGTTTTTTAATGTGAAATTATCTGAAGAATTTATTTTGTCATACAGCCGTTTCAAATGTAAATTTGCAATCCGGTGTCTACTTTGGAAATCCGTAATTACCGTTTTTTATTTTTAATTTTTTTTATTAGTTTTATTTTAATTCAAGATGCGTGGATGCAAGTAATTTCAAAAATATTGAATAACGTTACAAATCATATCACTATTTACTCAGTGGTGGGAGTAGCCGGTGGGGGCAGATGTGCCCCCTCTGAATGATCATTTTTGAGGGTAAATGGGCAAATCAACCTGAGATTATGGGAAATCATCCCTCTTTTTCGGATTCTTTGCAATGCGACCGGAAAATGTTTGCTGGTGATCGGGAACTGTTTGAATCTACCGGAAAGGCCCCATCAGAACCACCATGCTGGCTACGTGCCGGAATTTACTAATTCATATGACGATGTGAAAATTGGGGAAAGACCATAATAGAAAATCGAGAGGATTTAAAAGTTCTTATCATGGAAACTATGCTTGCGACAATGAAGACCATTTGTGGGAATTCTGATAATGGCGTGACTTGTCCTGTTATGTAACAGAGTGTGACAAAATAAAACGGTGTACTAGTTAGAACAGGCAGCACATGTGGAGGGACTTTTACTAAACAAAATGAGGAAGAAAAGAAGAAACAAGGACACGTAGAATGTGTTGAATTACATGAAAACCGTGTTGTTTCTCGTGCTCAAATTTGCAGTGTGACTGTCCTAACGTGGTGTCGGTTGAACTAAAGAAAATGCAAAGGTATATATGTAAGCAGAAAAATTAACATTGTCGATGTAGGTTCAAAAGAAGATATTTTAAAGAGCATTAATTCAAAATTCTCTCCTGCAAATTTCATTGATCTAGGTAAGGCAGGGGCAAAGATATGACGGATACAAGAGAGCGCATAATGCACGTGTTTCAATAGGCATTCATTTGTACTGTGCCCCCTTAAATACATTTTTACCATAAATGCATTTATGTAGAGTTTAATTCCCTCTAGGCCTCTTACAAAACTTTCAGTAGGTTATTTTTCTTGTTAATTCAGTGCAGAGACACAATATTTGGGTGCCTCAAAATCTCTCGTTGCACCTTTAAATGCAGTGGTCACATTAAATCGCGGGTGTTGATTCAAAGTACTGGCATACAAATGCGCGCGTATAAAGGCAGTGCGAAAATGCACACGCAAAACATCGCACCTTTATTTTTAAAATGTTATTTAATATTTTAGTTAACTCCCAAGTTTTTCTCTGCTCTGCTCCCACAGAGCACAGAAACATTTTTAATGTAGCTACATCATGTCAAAGGCCTAATCAGAGATGTCATTTCATTTTGTAAACAATAGTATACATAATTCCAGAGTTGATATTACAGAATATGTCATATCATAAATTCCAAAAACTCCATTACAATTTATAACATTAAACATAGCTAAAATAACAACATCATAATTGTCAACTAACTGTCAATGACTGGGAGTACAGGCTACGAATTTACACATGACATGCATGATGCCATGACTGAGTCTAGTCTGCACGTAAACATGAGCCTAAATTTACGAAAGTGTTTACAAGACGCCGAAAAAACGGAAATCGAATGGCGAATGAGGGTCAACTTAAACTCCACTCCACAAATTTTGTCGCTTCTTGTCGCCAAAATGGTCATTGAATTTCGATAAAACACACTTTTGTCTTCGTATTCATTTGCATTTTATTCACAGGAAATGATCGGAACTTCTAAAAATGGTCAAAAATTGACGATATATCTCATAGAATTATCAAACTACACCTTACGAAATTGCCCTTAGAATTCACTATTTCAAACTTTCATAACTTACCGAAAATTCGGCCGATTTTGATGGGATTTTCGGTGAAATATTCCTCTGTTTCTACAGTAAACAATCGCCCGGAAGTAGTGGAGAAACCCGTTGTTAGGGAATTTGATCTACAAACACTGTTGCAGAAGTCCGTTCGTGTAGCACTCCGTTGTTGGAAAGGCCCGTTGAAGTGGATTTTCAAGTGCTGGATACAATAGGTATTGAATTGGTGAAACAAGCTTATCTCGCGAGTCCCCGGGGGGATCAGTCTTCATAGACAAGGGGGTATCATCCGTGTCCAAGAATTCACGTAAAAAGGGTAGTTTTTTCAGGACCAGGCACGTTACGTACGTAACGTGAAAAGGGTCAAAAAATCACCAAAAATCATTCTTTATTTTTTTTTCCATAAAAAACATACAAAATACAACTGGGTGAACGTAATACATACATGTTAACATAAGAATACACATTTTATGGAGGAAGTGGTCGAAAGGCCAGTAAGGCCAGATGTAACCACCAACTTAACACTTAAGTGCCCAAAGGGGGGGGGGGGTTCCATAGTACCCAACATTTGATTTTTTTGTGATTTCTCGGTTACGCAATCAAATTTTTCAAGGAGTTTTTTGCTAATTGTCTGATTTATGAATACGCTTCTCCTGATACTAAAAAAATTCAATCCGCCCACGACTTTATTAGAATAATTAGGTTGGGTCCCTAGGACCCCCCTTTGGGCACTAACGGAAGTGAAAAAAAACAAGATATTTTACTAATTAAAAAATTAAAGTAATTAAATCTTGGGATTTATTTGCTTAGATATATACCTTGGGAGGCAATTAATTAATAATTAATAATACTTAAATCAAATAACCTTTTATATGCTGATAGCATGTTGTTTATTAATTTCTCACAAAATGTGATGTTGTGGGACCATTGCCCTTTGTGATTTTCAACCTCTCGCTACCGCTTGCCTAAGGCGTGTTGTTTGTAATTTTCAAATCTATTTGACAAAAAATTGACATTGTAGATTGCAGGTTCCAAAAGAGGATTATTTTAAAGAGCTTTACATTGTAAAAATCTCTCTTGCAAATTTCTTGATCTAGTGTAAGGCAGGGGCACAAAGATATGACGGATACAGAGGAGGCATAATGCACGTGGTGTTTCAATAGGCATTCATTTTGTACTGTGCCCCGTAAATACATTTTACAAAAATGCATTTAGTAGAGTTTAATTCCCTCTGCGCCTCTACAAAACTTTCGTAGTAGGTTTTTTCTTGTTAATTCAGTGCAGAGCCAAATATTTGGGGTGCCTCAAAATCTCTCGTTGCACCTTTAAATGAACCGGTAGGTTCACATTAAATCGGGGTGGTGAGTTCAAAGATACTGGCATACAATGCGCGCGTATAAGGCCGTGCGAAATGCCCACACGCAAAACATCGCCACCTTTACTTTTTATTTAACATTATTTACTATTTTAGTTAACTCCCAAGTTTTCGCTGCTCTGCTCCCACAGAGACAGAACATTTTTAAAGTAGCTACATCATGTCAAAGGCCTAATAGCGATGTCATTCATTTTAAACAATAGTTATACATAATTTCCAGCGTTGATAGTAGTACAGAATATGTAATATCATAAATTCCAAAACTCACATTATAATTATAACATTAAACATAGCTAAATAACAAACATCTTAATGCAACTAACTGTCAATGACTGGAGTACAGAGCCTACGAATTTACACAATAACATTGCATGATGCCATGACTGAGTTAGTCGCCACGTAAACATGAGCCTAAGATTTACGAAAGTGTTTAAAAGACGCCGAAAAAAACGGAAATCGAATGGCGAATGAGGGCAACTTAAAACTCCCACTCCACAAATTTTGTCGCTTCTTGTCGCCAAAATGGTCATTGAATTTCGATATTAAGAACACACTTTGTGTTCGTATTCATTTGCATTTATCACAGGAAATGATCGGAACTTCTAAAAGAATGGTCCCCCAAAAGTGACGATATCTCTCATAAGAATTATAAATACACCGTACGAAATTGCCCTCTTAGAATTCACTATGTCAACTTTCATAACTTACGAAAATCGGCCGATTTTGAATGGGATTTTCGGTGAATGAAATATTCCTCTGTTTCTACAGTATAAACATCGCCCGGAGAAGAGTGGAGCAACCACGTTTCTGATTAGGTGAATTGAGTACAAACACCTGTTGACAGAAGTCCGTCGTTGTAGACACTTTTTTCCAGTTTTGTTTGGGAAAGGCCCGTTGAATGAGGGATTTCAACGATGCTGGATCAATAGGCTATGAATGGATTGAAAAAGTATCTCGCGAGTCCCCGGGGGGGGGGGTCAGTCTTTTCATAGAACGGGGGTGGTGAGAATGGTGTCCAAGAATTGCACGTGATAAAAAGAGGTATAGTTTTTTCAGACCGAGGACGTACGCTACGCTAACGTGAAAAGGCGTCAAAAAATCACCAAAAATCATTCTTTATTTTTTTTCCATAAAAAAACATACAAAATTACAATCTGCGGTGAACGTAATACATACATATTAACATAAGAATAAACATTTTATGGGGAATGGAAGTGCGTCTTAGAAAGACCAGTAAGGCCAGATGTAACACACCACCTTAACATTAAGTGCCCAAGGGGGGGGGGTTCCATAGTACCCAACAATTTGATTTTTTTGCTTGTGCGATTTCTCGGTTACCGCAAATCAAATTTTTCAAGGAGGTTTGCTAATTGTCTAGATTTTTGAATACGCTTCTCCTGATACTAAAAAAAATTCAATCGCCCCACGGCTCATTTTAGAAGAATTGGTGGGGTCCCTAGGGACCCCCCATTGGGCCACTAAAGAAGTGAAAAAAAAACAAGACTTTTACTAATTACAAAATTAAAGTAAATTAAATCTTGGGATTTATTTGCTTGATATTATACCTTGGGAGGACCAATTAATTCAACTAAGTATAATACGTAATCAAAAACCTTTATATGATGATAGAGAATCATTTTAATTTTGTTAATAATTAATAATACTCTTAACTGTGTAAGTCTATGAAAATAAAGTTGATTTGAAGTTTCTGAGGAAAAATAAAATGGTATAAATTTAGCTATATTTGGCAATGATTATTTTAATTGAGTTTATTCTAGAGTAGATAAATGAATTATTTGGTTAAAACTTATATTGGAGTTGGCCTGAGGATGGAATGTGCTGAACCGTCCTTTTGGAGAGTGACACAATTTCAATTGATCATAGAGTCATGGGTCAAAGTTCGGATTTCAACTTTTATTGTGGGTATGTGCTTCTTATGTGACCCCCATTTACTTGTGTTAGTGTTCATGATCAAACTCCAATGGGAAAGTGGTTATCTGGTTGGGGTCCCTAGGAAACCACCCACCTTGCGCGCACTAACGGAAGTTTTTTTAGCTTGGGCACTTAAGTGTTAAGGGGGGATGCGGCGAGGCGTCTACGTTTATTTTGCCAATTTTTCGATTGCAATGTCTGGACTTTACCAATATGTACTGCCATGTTGTATATAATATTGTAGCCCATGTGAAAGTTTTGAAAAATGCGTCCATTTTATTTTGATCTTTGTTGCCATGGTAAATGAGCAGGCCTACTGAATGGCTAAACACCGGAAAAAACGATAACCTGCATTACCAGTAACTTGCACTTACACTAATTGGGTAGATATAGGAAGGTTGCATGCGGTACAATGCAGCAGAAAACCTGGAGCCGGATTTTTGATTTGGTTCCATGGCAACGCCGAGCTGACCCATTGCGGAACTTTTATGCCATAATTCAAAATTGAAGCCCTTCACAATTCATCAAAAATCCGCGCTCCATGGTTTCAAAGCCCTTTGGATGACTTAATATATGTGATAAAATTCAATGTTGATACGACCTATCGTTTGGTTACGTTCGCTTCCCGTTTAGAAAACCCGGATTTTCACCATTGAAGATATTGAGCGAAAAGTAATCAAAAATATTAAAAGTTGCAAAAAATATTTAATTTGGCCCACAATTTGGAAATAATTGTTCATTAATTTTAAAATTATAAATTATTAAATTTTTTGAGTGCACATTTTGGTCTGCAAAAATTTGGGGTCTGATCTAATGGGTTATTAAATTAATTTTTTTAAAAAATATAAAAAAATTAAAAAAATTAAAAAAATTAAAAAAATGAAAATACATAAAGAAATGCTGTCGACAGCTTTAAATTATTGAGTTGGTTGCGCATAATGACTTAATTAATGTTTTAATAAATTAATTTTGCAAAAATTGCTATAGGCTTATGTTGGTCAATAGTAATAAAAATATATATTTGCTTAAAAATCACAGGGTGAGCACCTTTTAGAACAAATGTATACAAAAATGCTCAACGTGTGTGAGACTTGCTTACTTAATCGAGCATAAAATTTGAACGGAATGTCCTATGTACCTCAAACAAAAACAATGATAAAGATGAAAGTTAATGGACTTTCTATCATGCTATAATCTCAATTGTGCTATTAGACTCATTATTTTATTCAATTTGAAGAAACCATAGACCCCTTAAAATTAAATTACATTACATTATTAAACACAAGGACAAAGAAGAAACTTCAAACAAGCACACACAACAAGACAAGTTCCAAAATCAATGATCGAAGAAATTCAATATGATTTTATTGCCTTCGAAAAGTGTTTATTTGCATTTGAATTTTTAAATTGATCACTCCGGAGTTCCACAAGATTGCGGCCTGCATGTTCTAATTGATTTATCACTGGCAATACCATCTTATTTCTTGTTGGGATTAAAATTATTCCGGTTTCTTGCTGTGATAGTTATGACAAAGCGGTTCTATATAGATAGAAGAGGCAAACGAGTTACGTAATCTTAGAAATACACCGTCTCGATGTGTTGCCTACCACAAAGAAAACCTAGAGTACCAAACAATAAGGAAAGCAATGGTGCTCCGCTTCCAAAATACTGTGAGGCTCCCGCACTTGCTATACACTAATCGGATAGATGAGTACAAATTAATGTTATGGTAGAAGGTGCCCAGGTTGTTAATAATAGTGCTACCTAGCGATCGTTTGTGCCACCTCCGATACTCTTTTTTCTCATAAGACATGCGCGCTGGTGAAAAGATGTATTAATTGAAGGGCGGTTTATAATCAAGAGACTGATCCCTTTTGGGTCCCTGTGTCGGTCCTTCGTTTTGTGTGGTCATGGGTATTAGGACAAATTTACCACCCAATAGCCACTTCCCAACATCCAAAAACTGCTATTTGGCGGATTGTTTGTACGAAGTGACATTATGTGTGTATACAAGCACCCAAATGAGAATTCACCGTTGACAAATTCAAAATGTCAGCGCCCAGCACGGACGACTGGTTTTGAATGGATGTTTCACCCCCTTGGGTGTATTGAATATCAAGTATAATGGTGTGTGAAAAATCATTGAATGAATTTGGCAATAAGTTTGCCCAAAATTGAAATTAAAATGAACCCACTTATAGTTTGTATACACTCATATATATAAAACATTTATGAAAAAGTGGCTGACGAACTGCAGAATGACTTCGATAACGACTATTTGATATGTCGATAGCTGCCCATTTTTGAAGTTTGTGATTTTTTTCCAAATTATGGCAACAAGAGCTTCCCCAGGTAATACCATAATTTATATATGGTTAAGACAAGTGATACACAAATAGTTGTATAATTATGCCGCTCGGTTATATATTTTAAGCTTGTTGATCCATACCCAATATTCCGCGAATTGTTTTCGATCTTCCATAATGTGGCTGCATCAAGGCTTCAATTTTCGTCAATAATTACTCCTAAAAACTTTAGTCTTAGGTCGACCCTTTGTATGACTTGTGTTGTCAAGGAATAATATCTCTATCTCTTGTGCATTACAACCACCATCCCATGTTTTTGTATTTTAGGTCATTGTAGAGCGAGTTTTTAGACCCAGCCCCGTTCTGCTCGCAAACCACGGGAGCGTGAATCAACCAGGAGGATTTGACGCCCTAATCCACCCAAAGAAACACTTGACCGCTACAGCTGCCACGAAGGGCCTGACCACAGAAGTCAGGCGCCCGGAAGAGCCCCCATAGAAATAAACGCCGCACCACCGGACGAAACCAGTAGTCGGTAGCATGAAGACCCGGGTTAGTGTTATAGACCGGGAGATACAGACAGATTTAATCCTTTTTTTTTTTTTTTGTTTTTTTTTTTTTTTTTTTTTTTTTTTTTTTTTTGGGGGGGGGGGGGGGGGGGGGGGGCGGGGGTGGGGGGGTGGGGGGGGGGGGGGGGGGGGGGGGGGTGTCAACAAAAACAAAAAAAAAATTTTTTACCAGGGATGTTTTGGTTATGATATTGTATAGGACTCCCTTGGGCCAGCATGAAAAGCAAAGTCTTAAGTGTGCGAGCGGTGAGCGTGACGTAGAGGTCAATGACCTCTAAATTGCTTGTTCTTCACCAATTATAGCTAGTCGTAGCGACTACATCAATATAAAGAGTGAAACATAACAGATTTGCGTATCATTTAAAGAGGAATAAAAATTATTATCGATGAATATCAAATTGTGCCCATTAAATTGAAGCAGTAGTAGTTATAGCCAAAAAGTGAATGATTTTTTCAATTTTTGCTATTTTTGGCCTTACCGGCTTAATATAATGAAAATGTTGTCATGAAGCTATCAAATTTTCCTTCATATTTCTCAAATTTGAACCCCATATATATACTACTTACACCTGAAGACAGATAAAATGTTCCCCTTCTACAGTTTTGATAATGGTATTTTAAGTTGACCAACTCATTTACCGTATTTTAACCAATTTTGCCTACGTTTAGGATGTTACAATAATTGATGTTATATACACCCTTAGAAAAAAAGTTGTAAATCGCATTCAGGTTAATATGGATAATGGTTCTTAAATTGAAAATAAAAATGGGGCTTTTCTCTGGCTTCTCGGGCACCCATCAGAACCTTATTGGCCTCGGCTAGAACCTTAGAACCTTTGAGGAAATCTATGAAGTACCTCTCTCGCCTTAACCGCCAAGAAAATTAACAACCATTTGAAGAACCATTAACACTTCTATAAAGGCCAAAATGGCCTTGAACCTCGAAAGGTGTGCTGAAGATATTAATGGGCCTCTTTTTGCGAGGACAAAAGGTTCTTGCGTGTAAACAACATTATGCATATAGTTTCACAGAATGGTTGCATATAATGCTAGGTAATCACCGACGGGTAATACTTTATTTCTTTGTTTTTGGTTAGTGCAATTGCAGCCCGGACGTCCGAACTGGGGGCTTGGGAACGATTTGTCTCTCAACGAAAGCCTTTAGGAAAGGAAAATGCAAGTTGATTGGAGGGAATTTGCAGGTTGGACTAAAATTCGGCTAAAATTTAGCTTATCATTGGCAAACATGTGCCCCAAAAGAGAGACATTCAGAAATGAATTTTGACTTTCAACTGGCGAGGCCGGGGTCTTATAGAGCTGCTGGAGGGGCGCAAAATGAGGGGTCTTAAGGGCCACACAACTCGTAACATTCCCCCTATAGTCAGTGTCCCCGGGGTAACACATACAGTCAGCATGCAATTACAGACTGACATCACTCAGAGGGTGATCGATCCGGTCAATCCCACAATTGAACAGTTGGAAATTTCACCGAATAGGGTCCCACAAAATCCAATTCTTAACACATAATAGCCGTGACTTATTTTGCCACCAAAGCGTTTTGCCTACTTAGGAATTTAGCATGATCATGAAATTGTATTGTGGTCGTAAAACTTTTGAAACACTAAGTACTGACTGTTTAGTACAGTAGAATACAGGCACATTGCATTGTATTGTGGATTGATTCAAAACCCCTCTGGACATCGCCTCTACTACAGTTAGCCTACTCCATGGTACCTTATTAATATCCATTGCGCCCATCAGTAACAAATTATTGCCCAGACGCTGCCAGACTGGATCTCTTCGACTGGCCAATTTCGTCATCTACTGAATTTCGTCAGTAGAAATGAAAGCATCACTTACTTGAAGATCATCGTCATTTAACTGAAATATTGAGTGTACGTTGATCCCTGGAACCACTATATTGATAATTGCCTGGTTGTCGTCCAACTTCCATCATGGCTTCTCCGATTCAAGATCCATATGACTTAGACAATTTATATTTCTACATCACATCATTCGAACATCAGTTCACTCGTTGAACTTTTGCCATGAATGCTGTATTTAGCATGGTGGGAAAAAACATGGCGGTATTTGAATGAGTATCGTAGGGATTTGCCTCTTATCACTGGCGTGCCCGTAATTTGAAATGACAGATCATTCACATCATGCAACTTAAAGTCCATACATTGCAGCAGAGTAAGTTTTCAAAAGGTATCCGATTGCATCTTCGTCAACATTTAGAGCATCATGACTAAATGGCTGAACCCAATATTGCTATGCAGTTTTGCCATAAGCTGCCGGCTACAAGCACATTCGGTTGAATGCAGCATAATTACTCTTCCAAAGACGAGATGTCAATAGTAGGCACTCCATCTGAGTTTCTGAGCTGGTGAGTGCAAGTAGCAGTTCTTATGAATGGACATATGATTACTGAGTGGCTGTGCGCATCTTAGTAATGAGTTTCACATGGAGAACAGGTGCGCGTGTCCACGTCATGATGGTCACATCTCAAATCTTTAACAACTCCCGTTCACAATTCGTAGATATAGCAGGACCTCGTCAGGGGATGGCTAGAAAGTGTAATGCTGTGTTTTGTAAAATACTCATCCGCTATGCCATCCAGAACCAAGAAAACTGAAGAAATGTATGTCTTGATGCCTGAATAACTAACACTTGTGCGAAATCTGTAAGGACTATTTGCCCCTGCCACCCTTCGTGGTCGCCACGGACGCCCCTGACAGATCTTCCATGATTGAAGGCGCACCAACCCTGTCGCATACGATGTGTACTGCATTTGCCAAAAGTAGCATGTTTGTTCCAATACTAATTAGACAACACCATCCAATAGTGCAGGCAATGGGGATACTATCTGGACAAAAATTCAGATGCACATCACTGCGACATAAGCTTTTAGATGGTATTTCTCGTCAGAAGAGTATTCTATTCCTCAAGCGTCATTGAGTGACTGTTATATGACGAAGTTTTTCACTTTCTATGCTTGATGGCTTTTCATAAGCGTTGCCAGGAGATTTTCTTTCCATGCATACAGAAATTCCTCACACCATTCAGATTTCTTAGTGGTGGAGGGCCAAAAGAGAGGCCTTTAGACTTCCACAAGGGTTTGTTATCAGCGTCATTACAAGACAGCGTTTCCCAGGTTCTTGCTCGGGAATGGCAAAGTAGTTGAGTATGTTTCAGCAAGGAAGGAAATCGGGCGCACTGTGATACCTAGCCCTGACAGGTCTGCCTATATCGTCAAATTTTCGTGAATTGTATTTATAAGAGACAGACAAGGAGCCTTGATTTATCATATAGGCACGAGAAAACCGCGACGTTAGAAGAATTAACAGGTTTCACAACTGAGGTATACTGTTATACTCTCAGTACAAAAAATACATCAAGAAAATCACATTTCTTCGATATCTTGCGACTGCAGTACTTAAAAGTATGTTTCTCAGAAATCTTGGTATTGTTATAGCCTCCACTAAGCATGGAATTTGCAAGGGTTGACCCAGCTTCCTGGGAGAAATCGCACACGGCGAAATCACTGCCAAGCACGGAATATTTGAAAAAACTAACAGTTTCCCTGACATATAAAGAGGAATAGACATTCGGACTGAAGAATATGGTGAATATCCGCCCTGCCTCCTTGCCGATGTTTGCTCTCCCACGTGGACCGCACGGACCACTTCTAGTACGCCGGTCGCTCTGTCTTGCCAGAAGTATTCTCATCGCAATCATTGAAGCATCTTGGCCCCGGAGCCGCCTTGTTATCGATTTTTTAGTCTCGCCAATCCAGCTTCTGCACGTATAATTATCTTATCACACAATTCATCTTGATATCCGCTTAACTGGCGCATTTGTTCGTCCGCCGCCGATGAACCGGCTCCTGAGGCTATTCGCCTCACTTGGACCGATTTGTATCTGGGGCCTACTTTCCGTCCCGAGGATCTTTCCTACGTTTGAACCGCACTAACGGACTGCGTCTCAAATGTTCTACACTTCAATTATGTCTTTGTCATTGCCACCTCTTGACTTATATGATAAGGCAAGCACCGCGTAGAATTTGGACGCTATCTTCCCGTGTCCTACTGGCCATAAACTGATTTACACTTGTTATTTAGACAAATTATGCTTCTTTAAGCAGAAACTCTAAAGCAATATACTGTTTGTCCAATTAGAGATCTGGTTTGTATTCAATTGATTTCAATAACTTACGCACTTTCAAAATAAGTCGCGAACAAAGTGCTTGGGTATCTTTGGACCTAAGGCGTTTTGATATGAGGAAAGGAATGGGTCAATTTAAACCTTAAAATCTATGAAATTGTGCATTCTACCTCGTTTTTGAAGAATAGCGAAAAAGGTTTGGGTGACCTATTATAATAGTTTTGGTGGAGGGTAGAACCTCGCCCTTCCCTTTCTCTTCTTCAATCTTTCTTTTTTTCTTCTTATCGCTTTCCATCTTCCCCCTGTCTATCTCCCTATTTGTAGTTCTTTTTTCTCTTCATTCTTTCCGTTTAACCATTTTTTGATCCACTTGCAATTTTTTTTTGTGTCGGGGGGGGGGGGGGCGAGGGGAGCTTCCCCCGGCTCTCCAAACTGGTAACGACACTTAAGTTTAATAAGCCTACAGATAATGGGAGAAATGATCTTCGAGGAAGAGGCCAGGGGTTAGGACTTAGGAATTTCACAGCAAGGTCGTGAGACTGACTGACAGCCTAAGGCGGCCGCTCCTATGTTTGAGGACGAAATAAAATTTGATTGATGATATGTCATTTACCAATAAAATATAGTGTGGATTATGGAGGTCTGCATCGTTCTAGTGAAAGTCGGTTGTAATTGATATAAACAGTCAAAATATTTTTTTAAGTTGAAAACTTAAATGAATCATAGTTATATAAAGTCTTGATAAAAAATTATAATTTTCGAAAATAATTATAAAAATAAACCGGACAGCTAAGTTAATTGAACAGACAATAGGCTGGTGAAAATTGCCAATCATTTGGGTACATAATCCGAACTTTTTTTTTGGGGGGGTGGGTCAACTTACAGATGGCCAATGTCACGTTATTTTACAATTCATTAGAGGGAGTGAAAATCTTGCTGTACGAATTGCTCAGATTCTGCAGCCGTTGCTGGGTCTGATATCATAGAAGACTTCTATGCTCAATGTTATGACAACCTGTTGCCTGAGGAATGCTACGTCATTTTAGCACATTATAGCACCCAGGGATATGAGTGAAAACCCTATGTTGTTTATAAACAAACACCTTTTGCCCTCTAAGCATGTAAAGAGAGCTCTTAATGGCTGAATGAAACCAAGTATGTCTTAGACACGTTTCAGAAAACCATTTTTGCGCCTCGGTAGAACCAGTTAATGGTTTTTTTCAGGGTTGTTTTCTTGGAGGTGTGTTAAGAGGAGGGACATTCATAGAAACTTTCTTCAAAATTTTAATGGTTTTAGAAACACGAATGTTTAAAACAAGGGGGTACTTCATATAGCTTTCCTTCAAAATTTTGAACCATTTGCGACCCGTTTTAAGGTCCTTATATAACTATAGACCCCCCAAAAGGTCTTTATGCGGTGAACGGAGAACCATATTTTATCAATTAAGAACCATTAATCCATTTTAACCTGAATGACCAGATTTTACAACTATTTTTCGAAGGGTGCATATAACGATCAATATAGTTGATTGTCAGGTGGCCTGCAACAGCCAAAAGTAGCAAAATTGGTGATTGAAATATGGACCTTGCGTGGTCACCAAAAACCATTATGCCAAAAATTGTTAGAAGGGAACATTTTCTTCATCGCATAGTGGAAGTAGCATATATATGGGGACAAATTTGTTTGAGGAAAAGTGAAGGAAAAATTTGATAGCTTCATGGACCAATTTTCATTTTATGCAACGGGAAAAGGCAAAAATAGCCAAAAAGTTTGCAACAAATCAAAAATTCATCACTTTTTGGCCTATAAATAGCTACTGCTTCAAATTAATAGCACAAATTTGATATCATCGATAGATAATTTTATTTCTCTTTAAAATGCATACCAATTTGTTATGTTTACTCTTTAATGTGATCAGTTAAGCGATTCAGAACAGCTATATGGTTTGTGAAGAACATTGCCAACTTAGAAGTCATTGACCTCTGACGTCACGTCCCACCGCTCCGACAACTTAAGACTTGCTTTTCAGATTGGCCCAAGGAGTCCTATACAACTATCATAACAAGACACCTGGTAAAAAATCAGGAATTTAAATTGCTGGTATCTCCCGGTCTCTTAGTAGATTAGACACAGAGACATCACGGCTAGGTCCGCGCGGACGGAGACCTAGAGAAGACCCCTCTCAAGAGCACCGAAAGAGACTCAGAAAGCCGACACAACAAAAGATAGAGCACCGGGCCTTGCGAGACAATCCCGGTGAACCAGACAAGAGGGATGGGGGACCCACCCGGCATTAGGGAACGGCAATCTATGACAGAACAACAAGGACCGGATATGACCTGTGGCGTCCAGGGCCAGACCGCAGGGAAAGAGCGCACAGGCACAAACAATAACAAAGATGGGACAGTGACTATAGTCTCTACAAAAAAAAAGATGTTAGCGTAGCGGCCGAGTTCGAAAAAGTGCTCCGAGTTTCGAAGTTACCCCTCCCCTCCGACAACAAAAACACAACCACCTTTATTTGATTAAGGATAAATATATGGATTTAGAAAATGATGGTTGTGGTGAAAATATTTGGTGGGCAGGGAATGACTTTCTAGGCCGAAAAAATGCATTTTGGACTGCAAATTATCAGATTATTTTTTTTATTTTTTTAAAGTAAAAATAGTACAATCGTTATAGTTTGGTTAATCCTTTGGTTGATATAGGTTTTATCATTGCATAACGGGTTCAGGCACAATACCCTAAGTCCCCTGTGGTGACACTGTGATATACATTCAAGGATGTTTTTAGGGGAATCTACCAAGTGATTCTTCTGGGTTGCTAAATATTCTAGAACCCCTTATAGATTGTATCACCAAATCCACGAAATCTACATCCCCCATAAGACGTCAGAGCCATTGATAGCTATTTGAATCATGATTTAAAATTAGTTTTGATAAACTAAGCCAGAAACATCTCATTACAATTCTTGGCCCCACCGCACTCCACTTACGTCAGTTAGCACTCAAAAAAAACGCGGATTTTTTTTACTACCAACCACAACACACACGTTCCCTGCCACCAATCATATTTCTGTGAACCCAACTATTTTTAACCCATAAGTTTTAATCAATCCAATATTTATAGTTTTGTTCATCACAAGACACAGCATATATCATAGTACAATGATATAATAAATGATATAACTATAGGACAATGCCACTAATGAAAAGGACTTTAGCGAAACATATATTTCCAATTAGACACAAGTGAACTCTAACATCACAATAAATCTCTTCCCTTGACGACATATAACTGAAGGAGATGAAGCACAGCACATGCTCCAGATCCACTTACAGGGGTTCTTCTTATCCCGCCCGCCAAAAAATTAAGACTTTATCTGCAGTAATATTCAATACAACCACTCCGGAATATAATTTGCAACATAGTAAAAAAAGTAGGATGAATGCTACTTACATATTTTAACAGGGGGGTTGGCAGGTGTCGGTATTCTTCCGTAGTAAATGCATTTAATTATGAGATAACATTGCATGCTCCAGTGGAACGAGCGTAAATGCATAATCAACGCAAGGGCACGTTGGGGCGGCTGCAGTGGAGCCATCTTCAAGATTACATATATGAAAAACTATTTCGACCAATTCAAAATTCAGAACAGGGGGCACAGTACACAAAACAACAATACGAACAGGACGTTCACAAAAAACACGGTAAACAAAATCCGACTATTGGATAAAAAAAAAGATACATGGACTATTAAACAAAAAATGGAATGGATAACACACTATAGGGAATGATAAGATGTTTTTTCATTTTTGTTTTGAAAGAAATGAGTGCATTCGGCCCCGGCACGTTTTAAAGGGATCGGTAAGTTTTTTTACAATATTTTCTATCTTGACGATAGAATCAGTCCGGTTGCGTCCTTGTCCTGTAGAGGGGAGGTCTCTCTCCCCGGTTGTCGACAAAATTGTGCAGTAAAACCCATCGCTTTAACACTATAGGGGATCCAATTTCTGATTTTGCTAGAGACTAAAGGACATTCTCTACCTGATTGAAGAAAAAACACTCAAGTAACTTTCAATAAATTAACGATCTAAATCAAGAAGCCTAAAGCAAAATATTAACCGCTCGCCCTAAAATCAATTCCGTGCTGACTAGAGCATTTCCTAGTGAATGAGTACTCAAGCGATTCTCACCACCCTACACTTGAATAAAGGGCCCTGCAGGGATCGGGGATAAGACAATCACCACATAGGCCTGATCGACCGGGCTCACACCCCACACACACACAACTATCAGTAAATACTAAATCAGCACAGGACTCCATGTTAGTTCCACCAGAGAAGATGAGAAAGAAGGAGTTTTTCACTCTGGCTCGATTTGCATACTCCATGATACCCAGGATTACTCTCATTCATAGCTCAGTGTTAGGCATTCAAGGGCATCCTCGATTTTAGACCAAATGAGTAATGTGTTAACAGCATCAAGCTTGGCCGTTGGGAAGGTTTCCATCAACACTTGGAAGTTCAGGAATTTGACACCCACTATTACCATACCCAAATATGCTTATTAATTTCAGCTATCCAATCACGATTCTGAACCACTTATCCCGAGCGTTGTTATGACCCTGATGTATTCATTTTACCTCGTTGGCCCGAATAATAGAGGAAACCATCAGTGGGCTTTTCTAACGCAACCGCCACAATAAAGAAAGACACCATTTGAATCAAACGACCCAGAAAAGCACAAAACGCGGACACTTTTTTCGGTAAGCTACATTGTGATCAAGGTTTTGGGGGTGTCAAGGTCAATAAAAGAGTTATTATTTTTAGGCCTTAATTACAATTATGTCCGGTTATTTCCTGTGAAATAGTGATATGATGAATGATTCGATAATTGCATTGTAATACATCGCTCAACCCATACTTGTTCTGGTGTCAGAAGTGTCCAAATTGCTAATAATACTTTGAAAATTGTTTGGCGGTCAAAAGTGACGCTTTAATAACTAATGCAGGCGAGTACGTTTTCCTGTCCTGGTCATGTAGGGCGAGGACGTTGGGACAGGTTGCTTTTATTACGCTTTTTTTCCCAATTCCCATCTCGTATGGAACTAGACTTGTATTTGTTAAGTGTAACCCTAACACGATCATTCATGGACAACGGGTATATGTCAGCTTTAGTTTGAGCTGCGTTTTTATTACGTCTCTAAACAGACCATGTAGTTTTTGACGCTGTGCCGTCTACTTTTTCTTACACAAAGGAATGTCCCGTGTCAAGGTTCACGTGCCCCATACCACGCTGGGTCAGTTGCAACACTCGTGTGGGTTTTCGGTTCAATTGCCAATACACAGTCAATTTTAACGAAAAGAAAATACACAAGTATCCTAGTATTATGATAGAAAGTTCATCATTAAAATATACAACACCACCTATCCACACGATATCAAGTATGCAGCTCCACAACCAACGCTTTCTGAACTAGAAACACCTTTTCAAATGAATCTTTTTTTGTTATTCCAAGTCAATAATTTATGTAATTTCCTCGCACACGTGCGTCTGTTCACCCTTTAACCTTTTGTCATTAACCTTGAGCATGATTAAATAATTGTGGATATTGTTCCAACTTTATGCTTGTAGCGATTTACCCTGCGCCTTTGATGTATTTTATTCTCACAGTGAGCACAATAATGCTAACATCCCGCGGTACATAACCAGTACAAGAAAATTGCCGAATATGTCCAACCATTGTTTCGGACAAAACATTTTCATAACTAGCATAATATTAAAGTATCAAGGTGCTCGGCTAATATACCCACGATTTATATCCCAAGATCCCCCCCCAACAAGACCTAGGCCTAAATGGTGAAGAAATCATAACTCTCAAACTAACCTTACACGATCAATGCTCCAACATTTGTTCGGGAGATGCAGAAGAAAAAGGTTTCCTATCATGCTACCAATGGCCACATCACGCTATAACTGACCAATGTGTACACCCCCCTAATGTCCGCCCACAAAAGCTACTAATGTAGACCTTACATATATTATAGGCCTATGTTAACTAAAAAAACATACTTTAGACATGCCAACACTATGCGCTCTGTGCCATTTCAGGAAGTTTTACCCTCACACCCCCGCCGCCCAACAACACCTGAGTGTGCTCTTTATTTTGAATAACATTTCATTTTGGAGCCTGTTTGACTGAAGAAAGTTTTGTTTATTGAGTTGAAAATTTGTCAATCATTTAAATTCAGTAACTTAATCTATATTTTCCAGAGTCCACTCTAATCCATTCATTTTTTCGAGTCACTTCTCGTAAAATGATTCACATCAAAACCTCCTTTTATTTTATTAGAACATTCGGCAAAAAGCCACAGAAATGAGACCAATATGCTGATTAAAGCACTAAATTAAAGTGAAGCCTTATAAACAACAAAAATTAAAATTAAAGGGAACTAAAAATATCAAAGGGAACTAAAATGAAGAACAGAAAATATATTGTTAAAAGACTTCAAGGTTTTGTTTCACACCATGAAATAACTTATTTTAAAACAGCTTAACTTTGATGAAAATTAATTTCCCTTCAAAACTTCAAGAATGTTTTTGTTAAAAACATTTAAAATAATTTTTAAAATTGATCATTTCCCCCCAAAACTTTCTGAACTTAAATCAGTGTATGTTTGCATATGTCAGAGAATATCAATTAAATCATAAATAGGGCCTATACCCGGGGCCTATGTCATTCAATGACTATGGCATAGACTATATGATTACAGGTTGCAGTGAAGAGATTTCACATTTATCAGGTATCACGAACAAACCATCGAAAACCTGATTTTTGAACTGATTGCCAAAAGCTTATTTCGTTAAGAATATCCCCATTGATCAACGTGATTAAGCTGACGAAATAGTTTTGTCTACAAAAATTGTGAGATATTCTTAATTTCGTATAGGAGCAAAATACGAAAAATTCAGCCTACGTAGTGAAATGAAAGAAAATAAAAATCACTTTTTGTTTTACCTTTAAGACATTGGTCTGTTGCAAAATACATAAGGTAAGGAACTCGTTTGAGTGTACTAATTAACCACTAATATTGCTCCTTTGCACCTTTAAAAGATGAATACAGGACAACTTTAAAATTCTTTCCTTTCCAAAGATTTAAAACAAACCCATAAAATCCTATTTTATCAGTGTTAACACATGAAATCTATAGGGGTAGTTGCAACAAGTGTTGCAATTGACCCCGATTATGGCAGCATGACATGTGCACCCCTACCCCAATTCAGTTAAGCATACAAATCTACAATTTAGGGGTGGCGGGTTGATATGGCAACCCAACTAATATCAGTCATTCCCTTCGCCTCAAACTACACAGCTTTATCCTCAGGCCGTTAACTGCACAAGTTCGTTGTCTCAATTTTACTTAGCGTGCTCATAACAACACAGTTTTTTGGAGATATATTTCCCCCCTGGCCGTAGCAGCCGCCGTTTTAGTTAGGGCTAGGTAATGCAATTAGAGAAGGGCGGGGCCCAAATATATGTGAGTAATACAGCTTTGGAGTCACTTTCTGCAAGGCATGAGCGCTAGGCCGGTATTGTTGTTGCATCGTGCCCCCGTTCGTGTGTGGCAACCGGCCCCGGTGTTCCCCTACTGGTCAAACCAAAGTGATATATGACCTTGCAAATACCAATTGACAACGGGTACATGGACTGTTTTGGGATTTAATGACAGGTTATGTAATGTTCCTCCATGCAAGTAGCGTAAGTCTGGTGGTCCAATCGATTCGATTTAAGCGATGAGAGGAATCGGCGTTGAAATTGAACAGTTATCTTTGAAGCAGCAGTGCGAACCACCTCCTTTCTTTCTCATCTCTCGGTAGTCACTAGTAATAGGACAAAACTAGATTTTACTTAAGGTAGTTAGGAACACCAATAACGGATACAGTTTACCGTAAGGCATTAGAATTTAACGGTTCCCACATATTCAATCCTCGGCGTCACAGAAATCGGCGAAAGACCAGAATTCCCGATGGCACAGCCACGGCGGGGCGCCAGGGGACAAAACAAGGGTAAAAATCCTAAAAATTATCAACCGAATAATCGATTCGCAAAAATCAGTGGATAATAGTCTATGTTTATATGATAGAATAAATCTATAAAAGTATACTAAAGGCGTTTTTAACTGGTCCTCGGCCTACAGAGTAGACAACGCGACTTGTAAAAAGAACTTACCTGGTTTGTTAAGGGCAGGGGCAGTCGCTAGACATTTTGTCAGGGGGGGGGGGGTTGTTGTTTTTGTAAAGTGAAAAAGAAGAAATGAAGAAATGTTATTGCTGCAGGAAGAGTCCTTGGAGTAGCATAGTGAATGCGAAGAATATAAAACACAATAGCTAGAGCACCGGGCCTTGCGAGAACACTCCCGGTGAACAAGACAAGAGGGATGGGGACCCACCCCGGCATTAGGGAACGGCAATCTATGACAGAACAAAGCCGGGATATGATGTGGCGTCCAGCAGAGCAGGGAAAGCGCCGCAGTCTACAAAAAACTAACAAGATGGTAAGTGACTATAGTCTCTACAAAAAAAAAAAAAAGATAGTAGCGGAGCGGCCGAGCTTCGAAAAGTGCTCGAGTTTTCGAGTTACCCCTCCCCTCCGTACAACAAAACACAACCACCTTTATTTGAAGGATAAATATATGAGATTTAAGAAAATGATGGTTGTGGTTGAAATATTTGGTGGCAGGGATGATTTCTAGGCCGAAAATGCATTTTGGACTGCAAATTACGCGAAATTATTATTTTTTTAATTTTTTTTAAAGTAAAAATAGTACAATCTTATATTTATGGTATCCTTTTTGTTATTGATATAGGTTTTATACATTGCATAAAGGGTTCAGGTAATACCCGGCTGCGATGGTTATCTCGATGTATGTTTGCTGATAAGGGAAAGCGCTGATCCCGATCTGCTGCATCCCTTGAAATGATGCTAAATGGTTTATGGTATGGTTGGGCCACAGTGATCAGCGACCATTTGTGAAAGCGCTTAGAGGCCAATAGCATAAGGCGCTATATAAATCTCTGCTATTATTATATTATTATTACTCGTTGTGGTGACATGTGATAAAAAGGATGTTTTTTAGGGGAAAAAGTGATTTTGGGGCTAAAATTCTAGACCCTTTATATATTGTATAAAACAGAAATCTAAAATATAAATGTCAGAGATTGATAGTATTGCATCATGATTAAAATTAGTTTTGCTAAGAAATTAATAAATCTTGACATTCTTAAGTTTTTAGCTCAAAAACGGGATTTTTTTACCCAAAAAACACCCCTGCCACCAAAATTTTTGACCACAACCATCATTTTTTTAAATTATGTATTACTATCTTTCGAATAGAAGTGGTTGCGTTTTGTTGTACCGAGGGGAGGGGTTGTCGACAATTTTGCAGTCCAAACCGCTACACTATAGGGGACAAACTGATTTTGTAGAGATAAAGGAATCCTAACGATTGAAAGAAAAAACACTAAGTAATTTCAATAAATTAACGATCTAAATCCAGAAGCCTAAAGCAAAATAAAGATCGTTAAAATCAATCGATGCTGAATAGAGATAGTGAATGATTACTCAAGGACTCCAACCTACATTGAATAAAAGGGCTGCCAGGGATCGGGGATAATGACAAATCAATACACACACACAACTATCTGTAAATATATTCAGCACAGACTCCATGTTAGTCACCAGAGAAGATGAGAAAGAAGGAGATGGCTCGATTTTGCAATCCGATTACCCAGGATTACTCTCATTCATCAGCTCATTGTTAGGAAACTTCAAGGGCCACTCGATTAGACCAAATTGAAGTAATGTGTTCAACCGCCTCAAGCTTGGCCGTTCGGGAAGGTTTCACAACAGGAAGTAATTGACACACTCCCACTAAAATAGCTTATTAATTTTCCAGCTAAAAGATGAACTCCGCGGTTGTTCTGACTGATTGTTATTTATTTTAATCGTTGGCGAAATAATAGAGGAAATCAGTGGCTTTTTAACGAAAGAAACAGCAAAATCGACCCTTTTTCGGTAAGCTAACATTGATTCAAGGTTTTGGGGGTCAATGAAAGATGTTATTATTTTAGCCTAATTTACAAATATCCGGTTATTTCCTGTGAAATATGATATGATGAATGATTAGATAAATGCATTTTCAATGCATCGCAACCATACTTTTTTGTGTCAGAAAGTGTCCAAAGTGCCAAAATACTTTGAAAATTTGGGGTCAAAGTTGTTTATAACTGATGCAGGCGAGTACGTTTCGCTGTAGGGGAGACCGGGGCCGGTTGCAACGCTTTTTTGTCGGGTCGCCTTAGCGACCCGACTATAGAAACCACTGCTCTCAAAATTGCGAAGGAGTCTATTTCTATAGCTGAAGGTCATTTCATTAAATGTTTCTTTTAAAAAAAAAAAAAAAAAAAAAAAAGATGTTATTATTTTAGCCTAATTTACAAATATCCGGTTATTTCCTGTGAAATATGATATGATGAATGATTAGATAAATGCATTTTCAATGCATCGCAACCATACTTTTTTGTGTCAGAAAGTGTCCAAAGTGCCAAAATACTTTGAAAATTTGGGGTCAAAGTTGTTTATAACTGATGCAGGCGAGTACGTTTCGCTGTAGGGGAGACCGGGGCCGGTTGCAACGCTTTTTTTTCCCAATTCATCGTAGTAACTAGACTATTTGTTAAAGGTAACCACAATACATTTCATTTGAAAGGGTCATATGTCAGCTTTATTTTGAGCTGCGTTTTTAAGTCTTAACAGACATGTAGTTTTTGAGCTGTGATTATTTTAAAACAGGGTGTCAAGTGTTTCAACGTGCCCCATACCACGGGGTCAGTTGCAACACTAGTGTGGGGCAATTGCAACACAGTCAATAAAGAAAAAAAAAAAAAAAAAAAAAAAACCAAGGTCAAAGGTCAACGGGAGATCAAGTTGTAAACAAGGTGATTGGTTCTAATGCAATCTTATGCTCATGTATCAAACATCTACTTTAATTCAGTTATGAGATTTCTTTTTATACATGTTTCTATAATAAAAGTGCAACTTAAAACTAGAAAACCATCTACTCCTTTAAATGCTTTTTAATGTTGTTCTTATTTCTTGTAAAATTATGCCTGGCGACCCGACAGTTTTTTTTTAAATACTTGTTTTCCCAATTCATCGTAGTAACTAGACTATTTGTTAAAGGTAACCACAATACATTTCATTTGAAAGGGTCATATGTCAGCTTTATTTTGAGCTGCGTTTTTAAGTCTTAACAGACATGTAGTTTTTGAGCTGTGATTATTTTAAAACAGGGTGTCAAGTGTTTCAACGTGCCCCATACCACGGGGTCAGTTGCAACACTAGTGTGGGGCAATTGCAACACAGTCAATAAAGAAAAGAAAACACAAAGTTATTCCAGTTTATGATCGATAAGTTCATCATTAAAATACGCAACACAATATCAAGATAACAATTATGCAGCTCACAAACGCCATGTTAGTCACCAGAGAAGATGAGAAAGAAGGAGATGGCTCGATTTTGCAATCCGATTACCCAGGATTACTCTCATTCATCAGCTCATTGTTAGGAAACTTCAAGGGCCACTCGATTAGACCAAATTGAAGTAATGTGTTCAACCGCCTCAAGCTTGGCCGTTCGGGAAGGTTTCACAACAGGAAGTAATTGACACACTCCCACTAAAATAGCTTATTAATTTTCCAGCTAAAAGATGAACTCCGCGGTTGTTCTGACTGATTGTTATTTATTTTAATCGTTGGCGAAATAATAGAGGAAATCAGTGGCTTTTTAACGAAAGAAACAGCAAAATCGACCCTTTTTCGGTAAGCTAACATTGATTCAAGGTTTTGGGGGTCAATGAAAGATGTTATTATTTTAGCCTAATTTACAAATATCCGGTTATTTCCTGTGAAATATGATATGATGAATGATTAGATAAATGCATTTTCAATGCATCGCAACCATACTTTTTTGTGTCAGAAAGTGTCCAAGTGCCAAAATACTTTGAAAATTTGGGGTCAAAGTTGTTTATAACTGATGCAGGCGAGTACGTTTCGCTGTAGGGGAGACCGGGGCCGGTTGCAACGCTTTTTTGTCGGGTCGCCTTAGCGACCCGACTATAGAAACCACTGCTCTCAAAATTGCGAAGGAGTCTATTTCTATAGCTGAAGGTCATTTCATTAAATGTTTCTTTTAAAAAAAAAAAAAAAAAAAAAAAAGATGTTATTATTTTAGCCTAATTTACAAATATCCGGTTATTTCCTGTGAAATATGATATGATGAATGATTAGATAAATGCATTTTCAATGCATCGCAACCATACTTTTTTGTGTCAGAAAGTGTCCAAGTGCCAAAATACTTTGAAAATTTGGGGTCAAAGTTGTTTATAACTGATGCAGGCGAGTACGTTTCGCTGTAGGGGAGACCGGGGCCGGTTGCAACGCTTTTTTTTCCCAATTCATCGTAGTAACTAGACTATTTGTTAAAGGTAACCACAATACATTTCATTTGAAAGGGTCATATGTCAGCTTTATTTTGAGCTGCGTTTTTAAGTCTTAACAGACATGTAGTTTTTGAGCTGTGATTATTTTAAAACAGGGTGTCAAGTGTTTCAACGTGCCCCATACCACGGGGTCAGTTGCAACACTAGTGTGGGGCAATTGCAACACAGTCAATAAAGAAAAAAAAAAAAAAAAAAAAAAAACCAAGGTCAAAGGTCAACGGGAGATCAAGTTGTAAACAAGGTGATTGGTTCTAATGCAATCTTATGCTCATGTATCAAACATCTACTTTAATTCAGTTATGAGATTTCTTTTTATACATGTTTCTATAATAAAAGTGCAACTTAAAACTAGAAAACCATCTACTCCTTTAAATGCTTTTTAATGTTGTTCTTATTTCTTGTAAAATTATGCCTGGCGACCCGACAGTTTTTTTTTAAATACTTGTTTTCCCAATTCATCGTAGTAACTAGACTATTTGTTAAAGGTAACCACAATACATTTCATTTGAAAGGGTCATATGTCAGCTTTATTTTGAGCTGCGTTTTTAAGTCTTAACAGACATGTAGTTTTTGAGCTGTGATTATTTTAAAACAGGGTGTCAAGTGTTTCAACGTGCCCCATACCACGGGGTCAGTTGCAACACTAGTGTGGGGCAATTGCAACACAGTCAATAAAGAAAAGAAAACACAAAGTTATTCCAGTTTATGATCGATAAGTTCATCATTAAAATACGCAACACAATATCAAGATAACAATTATGCAGCTCACAAACGCTTTTGAAATAGAACACCTTTTCAACTGAATCTTTTTGTTACAAGTCAAACATGCAGTGCTTCTGTTACTTTACCTTTGTCATAATTGGCATGCATAAATAATTGTGTATATTTAATATGCTTGTGCGAATGCGCTGATGTATTCTGTTCTCACAGTGAGCACAATAATGCTAACATAGGGCTACATAACAGTAAAGAAAATGCTAATATACAAATTGTGGAAAAATTCTAATAATACATAATATTAAAGAAAATGCTAATATATAGATTATAAAGAAAATAGGCCTAATTGTGAAGAAATATACTTAACACTTAATATCAATGCTAACATTTGCAGAGAAAAGGTTCATACATGTAAAGGCCAACATCACGCTTAATAATATTGCTAATAATGCTGACAAAAGCACTAATGTAGACCTACATTATTGTAGGCCTATGTTAATAAAAAAACATACTTTAGACATGCCACATGCGCTCTGCAAGGAAGTTTATCAATGCCAACAAACTGAGTGTGCTCCTTATTTTGAATAACATTTCATTTTGAGTTTGCATTTTAAAGTTTTGTTTATTGAGTTGAAAATTTGTCAATCATTTAAATTCTTAAATCTATATTTTCCAGAGTCACTAATCATTCATTTTTTCGAAGTCACTTATCAGTAAACGATTCACATCAAAACTCCTTTTTTATTTATTTATAACATTTGGCAAAAAGCACAGGCAAGAGCCCAATAGTGCTGACTAAAGCACTAAATTAAAGTGAAGCCTTATAAACACCAAAATTAAATAAAGGGAACTAAAATATAAAGGGAACTAAAATGAAGAAAAAATATGTTAAAAGACTTCAAGGTTTTTACCATGAAATAACTTATTTAAACAGCTTCACTTTATTTGAGCGGCTGACTCTTATCAGAACTTCTTGGAACATTAAAATAACTTTTTAAAATTGATCATTTCAAAACTTTCTGAACTTAAAATTCAGTGTCTGTTTGAATATGTCAGATAATATCAGTTAAATCATAACTAGGGCCTATACCCGGGGCCTATGTCATTATCAATGACTATAGGCATAGACCTATTAATGATTTAAAGGTGCAATGAGAGATTTCACATATCAGGTATCACGAAAAAAATCGAAAACCCTGATTTTTGAACTGATGCAAAGCTTTTCGTTAATAATATCCCCATCTGAAAGGATTAAGCTGATAAATAGTTTTGGTACAAAAATTGTGAGATATCTAATTTCGTATAGGAGCAAATACGAAATTCAGCCTACGTATTGAAATGAAAGCAAATAAAATCACTTTTTGTTTTCACCTTTAAGACATTTCTGTTGCCAAATACAAAGTAAGAACTCGTTTGAGTGTCTAATTAACCACTAATATTGCTCCTTTGCACCTTTAAAAGATGCATACAGGACAACTTTAAAATTCTTTCCTTTCAAAGATTTACAACAAACCCCTAAAATCCTATTTTATCATTGGTTTAACACCATGGAAATATATAGGGGTCAGTTGCAACAAGCTGTTGCAGTTGACCCCGATCATGGTAGCCATTACATGTGCACCCCTACCCCAATTCAGTAAGCATACAAATCTACAATTTTAGGTGATATGGCAACCCTAAATATCAGTCATTCCTTCGCCAAACTACACAGCTTCTCCTCAGGCGTTAACTGCACAAGTTTTATTTTTCTCAAATTTTACTTAGGTGCTCAAAAAACAGTTTTTTGGAGATATTTCAACCCCTGGCGTAGCAGCCGCCGTTTAGTTAGGGCAGGTACATGCATTAGAGAGGGGTGCAACATATATGTGAGAATCAGCTTTGGAGTCACTTTCTGCTAGGCATGAGCGGTATTGTTGTTGCATCGTGCCCCGTGTTGCAACCGGCCCCGGTCTCCCCTACTGGTCACAACCAAAGTGTATAGACCCTGTGCAAATACCAATTGACAACTGGGTAATTGGAATGTTTCTGGGATTTAATGACAGGTGTATGTAATGTTCTCCAGCAAGTAGCGTAAGTCTTTGGTCCAATCGATTGTATTTAAGCCGATTGAGAGGAATAGGCGGTTGAACAGGTTATCTTTTGAAGCAGCAGTCGAACCACCTCCTTCTTTCTCATCTTCTCTGTAGTCACTAAATAGACAACTAGATTTTACTTTAAGATATGTTAGAACACCAATAACGATACAGTTTACCGTAAGTCCATTAGAATAAGGTTCCACATATCCAATCCTCGGCGATAATCGTCACAGAAATCGGCGAAGAAAACGAATTTCCCGATGCACGCACGGCGGGGCGCACGGGGAAAAACAAGGGTAAAATCTAAAAATTATCAACCGAAAATCGTCGCAAAAAATCAGTGGATAATACTGTCTAAGTTTATATGATAAATAATCATAATAAAAGTATATAAAGGCGTGTTTAACTGGTCCTCGCTACAGAGTAGACAACGCGACTTGTAAAAATACTACCGTTGCTTAAGGCAGGGCCGTCGCTAGACATTTTGTCAGGGGGGGTGTAAAGTGAAGAAATGTTATTGCTGCAGTAAGAGTCCTCGGAAGCATAGTGAGCGAATAAAACAATAGCCTACAACTAACGGCGCACGGTTCGGGCCCACTTAAGGGCCGTTGAAAATTGTCCTAAGTAGATGCTCTTACAGACCATTTTTTCTTGACTCTTTTAACTGCACCCCGAGTGGTCCTTGAACGCAAACGAAAGCCCTGAATGGGTTGGGTACAGTGGCCCGCTTTAGGGCCCCTTGCAGGGGCAGAGCCCCTTGCGGGTCCAGGGCGAGCCCCCGGAAGTCTCTTTGGAGTTAATGCTATTCAGAACCTTCAACATGACCACTGTTTTGAGGGTTATTCAAGTAAAGACCCCAGTAAAGACGGTTTTCTAACTTTGCTCACATGAGACGGGCAGTATAACATGTATAAGCTGTACTGCCAAATAGATTGCATATAGCGAGTCCAATGTTATTTAATTGGTTTGGTGGCAGGAGCATAGCCCTTCTGGGGTGCCCCAGGGGGCGAAGCCCCCGGAAGCTTATTGTATTTCAGCTATTCAGTACCTTCAAGATTACCACTTTTTGAGGGGTAATGGTAACCAATTCAAAGAAACTGGTTTCTTAATTTGCTCACTGATACGGGCAGTATAGCTTGTACCGCCGAGGGAACTAATACTAGGTATAGCTAGCGCCAATTTCTTTAAAAAACGATACGGGTGCAATGAGCAGAGCCCCTGCGCTGGCCTGCCGGAGTTCAGGGGCGGAGCCCCCCCGACCTTCTTGATTTTACCTATTAAGAAAGGTATTTTTGAAGGTTACTTATAGTAATAAGGTGGATGGCCCATGATAGAATCTACTGAACATTTCCCCAAGATTTCGTGTAAACATGCTTCATCGATAGAATCCCATATCAAACAATAAAAAAATGGGTCAACGGTACTAGTTTTTTGAGAAACAAGTCCAATCCAAGGACCCTGTTTTTTAAAGCTTTTTTACCTAAATTTGACACAAGTCTATTGAAAATTCACTTTTTGTTGATACATTTTTTTGAATTATTACGAAAAAATCGGGCTCGATAACTTTTTTTTGAAAATTTGAATAAAAGTTGCGCATTTATAAAATCTTTCGATACTAAAGAAAAAATAGGTGTCACGGTTCTACTTTTTTGTTATTTAAAAAGAAACACGTTTTTTGTGATTCAAACTAAACATTGCGACATTACGGTGTTGCCAAGCGTCGTATATACTACGCACTGGAGACCGGTGTAACTGACGCGAGTACCAAAAGGCGGCTCAAAAAGTTGACGCAACATTTTTAAACTTTGTCGATTGTTACAAGTCCTATCTGCATAAATCAAGCCAAGTATACAGGATTTCAATTGAGATTTTATTTCGTAGCCTCAAAAAACAACACGCCGTCTGTGAGAATTTGAACTGTAAAGTGCATATAGGCCTACGGTTACACAATTAATAAAACGTTTATTTTTAACAATCTTTTGAATTGTTTCCTATCTGATGAAAGTTTGATCATTTCTTCTTCGCTTTGTCTTCTATTGGTATTATTTTTTATAATTTTAGAGAAAATCTCGCACTAACCATTCAGTAGTTCATTATGCCTTTTTTAAAAAACACGAAATAAAAATTTGAAGAACACTTTCCCGTTTCGTAGATTTTCATTTTGCTGTAGGCCCCTATGCCGTTATAACTATCTGTTTATTGTAGTTCTTATACGTTCTCCTTTTCAAAATTAAACAATATTCCATCTTCTATTACAGATGGATGCCGGCAAACATTTATTTACGGTAAGAGGGATCATTCAGTTCTGTCGATGGGGGGAGGGGTGCGATATAGGCATATGTCAGTGATCAGATCACCCCCCCCTATGATATTCGAACATTTGCATCAATGCATGATTGTCCACAGAAAGTACAAATGACATTGAACACTACATAGCCTAATATGTAGCTTGTACAGGCGGTGTTTGGACGAACGAATATTGTAAAACTTAAAATTTTGGAAGCATTTGACCATATTGAGCTATAAGATCATGACCTCCCTAGGCATGTTACATTTTATGATGTACAATATGTGAGCTGTACAGTGTAAATGAAATGTTAGAAAGTATGCACAAAGACACGTTTAGATTAGGGTGGGGTCTGGGACACGTCTAGCCTATACAGTATTACTAACAAAGCGCTCACTTTTGTTCTTAGCGTACGCGTAAATGGATGTGGCGCAAATAGTACGCTCACCTGGAAAAATACTTAGACGCTGTGCGTTGCATCCAGAAGTGCGCATACAAAAATTGTCCGTTGGCACAAAATCAAATTGAGCGCGTACGGTACGGGGCGCATGGACCGTCCACCTTACTTCAAATGACAGCCAGTAGACCTATAAGTTTATGGCGCGGGAAGTAGGGAATCGATCCCTACCAATTTTTTCTTGACCACTTCAGCCCCCGACTGAAAATTCCCCTTATTCTGGTAGACCAAACTTGGGGAATGGCCCATGGCTCCCCTCGTGTTTTCTCAAATTTATTTGACACATTTTGATCACAAGTACTGTTGGCACATTAACAATTCATGATTACCGTTGGTTAGCCTGGAACCAAATAAATTGGCTTGAGGGGAAGCAACATATTTGTGATATTTGGATTTATGTTAAGTCTGGAGTCCAATCTCAGCGTTCTGATCATTCCCTGTTGTTTATTCTTACTTCCCATTCTCGCTTTTTCTCTTTCTGTTTCCCTCTTTCTTTTCTCTTTCTCCTTTCCTTCTCTTCCTTCCTTTTTCTTCTCTTTTGAGGATAGCTGGGGGGGGGATGTTCCCCCCCACACTCACCCATGGCGACGGGCACATGGATTAAGGTCGATATGGAACTGGTTTCACAAACCACGTCGGTATCAGTCGGAAGCAAAACGAGAATGCGCGGCCGATGATCCGATCGAACATGGCGGCCGGTGACATCACATCAACCGGGCCGGAAGATTCTATTTTATAAAGAGAGGTGTTTACGTAGCCGTATACGGCTACTTAACCCCAGGGTTGCGTAGCCGTATACGGCTATATAACCAAACCAGGCCCTGTGGTTAGGTAGCCATAGGTAGCGTCGCGTGTCAACAGTGGATCGGTTATTTTGCCGGACACAGTATGGTTGACGAACGTAACCATAATCGCCCCAAGAAGAAAGCAAAATTCGTGATATTTACGCAGTGAGTTGTGTCATTATAAAAATGTGAAATTATTATTGGCTTTTAGGAATTACGATCACAATAGTCAGTTCGCGGACTTACGATCCTATTGTTGGTGACAAAAATTAATTAACGCAATAGATGCTTCTGCTGTTGCAACTCCCCTCAGGAGGTGTTACAACATATGACTGTGTGACGAGGGGAAATTTTGAAATGTATGCCTACTTTATAAAATGTCTATTTTGAAATATCAAAACTAGAAAATAGTGGTTGCGACTTCTTTTTGGTTGTATTCTATTTAAAACCGTTCCTAAACGAAACCCTAGGCCTAACTATTCCATGAGCACTTTTTAGAGCAACGATTTATTTATTTTATTAAAGAAATGAAATTATAACAATACTAGTGGTTTTGTGAAGTGTTTCATCCGAAGGTTACAAAGCGCATAAAACACGACACTGACAAGAACATTCTTTTCTCAATCTCTCTTTAATTTTACAGCCAAATTATTTATTTTATGAATTGTCTGCAAGAGCAAAAGAAATAATAAATAGATTTAAAAAAAATGTTCGCTTGTCTTCTTTTGAATGACCCTGTTTTTGCAAAATGAGAAAAGAATACCGACCTTAACTTTCACAAGTCTAGATTTTTTTTGTTTCAGGATTTTCACAATTTAAATTACACCAAAACGACGTTTTCAAACACAAAATAAAGTTTTAATAATCTTAGGCCAAAAATAGTTTGTCTCAGCTTTTAAAATTAGATTTAGCTCATACACTGTTAAAAATGTTCCTAATTTTACGAGACTTTACCTTTTAAATTACGGTAAACCCCAATTATTCAATAATCTTCATGCTTTATTACCTATACCTAACATAAAATTACAATTTGGAAGCAGACAAATGTAAATAAACAGTGGCAAAAAAATAATACTACACGTTTTGAAAAAGGTAGTATTTATACGCTGACCGTTATTATAATTTTCGTAATATTACGTTCTTTTGTAACTTGCTGGTGTTTATGTAAGAATACGAACTATGAAAATCGTTTTACCTATAAAATGTGTTAAATAACGTCGTAAGTAACGTCATTAAAAAAATGCAAAATCTTATTTTCCCTATCATTTTTAAAAATAGTTAAAAAAACTCTTTTCCTCCTTTTTGTATTACATTTAGTTTAATTTGAAAAAAAAGTAGTACACACACATATATATATTGAATTTTAGCATCTGCTATCAGTAAAGTCATGTAGTGTAGTGGATAAGGTTAGGACTTGTAATCTTAAGGCCCTGGTTCAAATCTATGTAAGGTACATGTATTAAGTTTATTCATATGATGATTAAGTAATTGGTGACATTAGAATGTGTACATTACCATATAAAACAAAGTGTATAAACTGGTTTAAATTATATTTATTCTCGTTTTCGCCTTTTTTTATTGCCTTTTTTTCTCAAAAATTTTTTACCTGAAATATAACTTTTTTACAACCCACGTGGTAACGTAATACCACGTTTGTATAGCCATACCTATAACGTGAACATTTGGTCAGAGATTGTCAATAACGTTTTAATTCTTAATATTGTTTTAACACGTCAAACCAACCATAAAGTTGAAGCTGATTTGACGCTGTTATTTTACGTTCCCTGCCCCAATGGGGTTTCGTACTTTTTACGGGGGGGCTCCAGTTATTTTATGTCTGCATGTAGTGAGTCCCAGCTGCAGTCAAAGGCCTGTTTTTTTACAGGTTTATTTTTAACAGTGAGGCTCTATGCTGGCTGCGGCGTTTTTACACTTTTTCACATTCAAAGATTATTTCTTGGCGATACTTGGTACTTTTCTTCACACAAAGTGTGGTCCAATTTGGGAACCAAGGAACCATGAAACAGAATGGAACTATGGACGCTATTGTGTTTTCTCTTTTATTGTGTGAAGTGTGTTTTATGCCTTGAAAATGGAAGAGGATTACATTGGACTTGGCACATATTGTATTTTTCAAAACACCACGGCGCAAATTTAAACAAAAATTTATTATAAATTAACCACAATGGTACTATATGGAATTGTATACGTAGGCCTAACCTTTTAGACTATTCCCGATCATTTTTAAATTTTAAAGCCATTTTGACATGATGGAAGATGAAATTTATATTGAATAGTTGATCTGGTCATATATTAACGCAATCAAGGATCTATTGATTGAGCCTTTGAACAGAAATATATGGAATATCATCACTCACTTACCACAACACGCCGAACCTCACAAGCGAGGGGTGGCTGCGGGGTTGGACTGGGAATTTCACTGTACAAGCCCGGAAAACGATTTAAAACAGACACACATGCAAGCACACCCCCATATCAACCATTTGAGACTTTAAAAACCGGAACTTTGTTGATGGGCTCTATTTACTTAACATGAATTGGACCATTGTTATAATTTCTTAATTAAATGTCTTGAAGGGCGAAATTTTTGGTATGACTTGTAAGTTCAGTTTCGTTTCATGGTTTCCGCTCCATTGGAGCCGTCACTGCAAATTTTTGCTTGACCCCTGGGATCAAAAATATGACGTGTAAAGGCTAGGACCGATAGTCTGTCCGCGAAATTTTTTCAATGAAACTCGGTATTAACAAACTTCCATCGATGGCAACCAACGATCCAAAATAAAAAATTGGGGCCACCGACTCGTTTTTCATATAATACATTGATTCCAAATACCTATTTTTGCCAGTTTTTGATCCAACATTAGTACAGCAACCCATGGAAATTTGATTTTTACGACAACCATTTTTAACTTTATAAAAAAAAATCTTTTCGAAATTTTTTTGAGGAATTTTAATAAAAGTTGCGCCTACTAGAAGCTTTCGATTAAGAATAAAAAAGAATGGGGTCACCGGCCTACGTTTCTCAATAATGTAACAAATAGCACGTTTTTTAGTGTTCAAATTGTGGAGAAAACTGTCCTATGCTCCATTACTAGAAGCTTTCGATTAAGAATGAAAAAAGGATGGGGTACCGGCTACTTTTCTCAATAATGTAACAAATAGCACGTTTTTTAGTGTTCAAAATTGTGAGAAAGAAAATGTCTATGCGACATTACTAGAAGCTTTCGATTAAGAATGAACAAAAGATGGGGTCACCGAGGTCCTACTTTTCTCCAAAATGTAACAAATAGCAATATCCTATTTATTCTTAATATTTTGCCTTTATAATGAGAATACTTCTCTGAAAATCTGGGGAAATTGGGCGCAGTGAACAAAATACCCGTAAACTAAAAAGTATGCTGCACACCGTTAAAAATACCGAGTTGTTGGAATTTTCGGAGTATTTTACTGGAATTTCTGGCCAACACCAAACAAATTGGGCAATAAGATCGTTGTCATTTACTGTAAAATGCACCCGACGCGTAATTTTTAGAGAGCAAGAATGCAACTCTCGCAATTCCAAATAGTTTATTAGGAAGAACAAAAACTTGTAAAAAATGCTTGAAATTCAAATAAGGTTAGTATATTAAATTTTTGTCTGTTCAATGTTTTATTCCCGTTTATTCGTTTTTGAAACTACCTTAGTCTTTTTGAATTTAGTGACGCGGAATGGGGGGACAGATTGTAGTGGATGGCGCTGAGGGGGAATTGGGGTATTTTCAGGCAGGGATGTGCGGCCCCGTATTCCGAACTTGGGGACATGGGACCTGATTTCATCATTTTCATAGGCCTTTGGAACTCGTGAAATTTCGAAAATTTGCAGGCGCAGGAACTTAAAAATTTGGCTAATTTTAGCTTCTTGGGTAAAAGTTTTGCAAAAGGGGACCTCAGACGGATTATGCATCGCCTCTTCTTCACACCTGTACAGACTTTTTGCTCCATTCACACTCATCGACTTCCCACCGTGTTTTAATATGCGTTTTTTACATGTGGGTTGCACTTTCAAACTTAAAGGTGCACTTCATTATCTTAGCACCTCATTTTGTTTATATTTCACATCCTCGAGAAAAGGTTTTTGTCTAAATTTAAGTCTGATCCGGACGGTGCCCCGATTGTTGTCACTATTCGTAAACGGAAATCAGAAAATTCTACATGTCAATTTCTCACGTAAAATTCGGCACACATAGGCCTACTCTAGACTCATGAGATCAGATAATAAGAATCTCGGCCTTTTTGACGGTAATTTAAGAAATTCTACTCTTTGGTCAATTTGAGGGGTGGTGTGTGACACCAAGTAGGCTGCTATCCATATGTAATTAAATATCTATAAAGTGCTAGAAAACAATAAAAAATGTGGATTCTATTCCTACAATTAAAGTCAGCTCTTTGTTATTTCAAACTAAAACAAGTAGCGTTGTCAAACCTATATACGTTCGCAAGCCCACGCATGGGGAAATATAAAAAAACCATTCACCTTTATTCATCCAGAGTCCTTTTGGGTGATTTCCTCTGTTTTTTTTTCGCTGAGAGAGGGTGTTAGAGTCACTTGGGCCATTCGTAGGTTGGCCGTCACGTTCAGCATCTCCGCGCTTCCATAGTTTTAGTTGCGCATATAGACGCATGCATGGCGCAGCTGCTGATTTTTACGCGCGAGTCCCACTCAGAACGCCACGCAACATTTTTGTTGAAATCCAACTTGGAACAGTGCCAGATCTAGCGCGCGGAGCTAAGTGTCCTAGCCTCCTTGAACACGAAAGAGTGAAAAACCACTCTAAAAGGGGAAAATCTCACTCCAACAAAGAGCCAGCTGAGTGACGCATCTTTTAGAGTAGATCCACTACCGTATGAACGAGTGATAATACAGTAAATAACGTTTAATGCTTCTCCACACTTTGTCTTTAATGCTACGAACTGTGACCGACCCATACAATATACTCAGCCGTGAAGATATCTATGATTACTTCACTAATTTCAACTTCATTCAACCGTTTGCTGACGGCTCACTTAACTCGTCCCCCATGTTGTTCGAAAATAATCACGCGCATTTGCTGTCGTTTCATGAAATTGCTAAAAGAGTGAGTCATTTTCTCACTCTTTTAGAGCTAAAACCCGGTCGATACGAGTTCATAGTGGGCTTCACTCCGAAAAGATGCATTTTGAGCCACTCGGAAAGAGATTGAGCTCTGTTAACCGCGATTGAAGGTGTCGGTTTGCATTTTCTCGCTCTTTGAGAGCTAAAAGCCACTCGATAATGTTAATTTAAAATCAACTCGAATTCAGAGTGAATTGTTGTTTGTTGTTCACTCTTTCATTTTAATAGAGTACATATCGCTTGTGTTACATCTATTTCAAACTAGATTCTGTAGTGTTGTTTTTTCTTCTTCGAATCCCTCCATGTGTAGTTTTAACACGTAGGAGTAATCCGACATTACCTAGATGTTCCCAAATTAAAACTGCTTCAAATTAAGATTTTTATATTCATTAGAATTATCTTCTTCAGGTAAAATAACTTCAAAATTATAGTGGACTTTTTTTTCAATTCATACATCTAGTGGACTTGTTTGTTTTTCAATGTAAATTAAAAAAAAAACCTTTTTTAATTTTATGATACTGTTTTTACCTTCGAGTCAGTGACTTCAGGTGTAATGCAATAATTGCAGCATTAAATCGAAAGCATTGATTCAAAACGCTAGCGTATATAGGTAATCTTGCATGAAGCAAGCGACCCATCGATTCACTCATGACACTCTTTTGATATGCAAATTAATAACACTGCACAGTCCTTTGTGTCGTGGTGTGAGCGATACCACATACATTTACAAATACAGTGCAAGTCAAATTCTTTGAAACAAGAGTAGTAATATTCTTTTAAACGATTTCATTTGAATCTGTGTCGTGTTGTTGTCTAAATAACAATGAATATTGTTTTTCATAAAGAGGAAAAACTTGCTTATTTGAAGTCGAATTGCCCCAAGACCAAACAACCTCATTCCCTGGCTTGCGCTCTCTTGAAATGTTGTTATATTAGTACGATGTCCAAGGATGGTAAGTGAACGGCTACCTAAACACTCCCGGGCTATTTTACCGTATACGGCTACAGAACCCTGGGGTTAGGTAGCCGTATACGGTTACCGAAACACTTCGTTTTATAAAATAGGGTGGTTTGGCCTTGCATCGATCGGACGAGATTGCAGATTCTAGTATATTGTCATTCATTCAAGTAGCATCTAGTGAATGAAACTAACTTATATTTAAAAAATAGATGAGAAAGCGTCTTGGAGGTATGATACGGCGACATAAGTGAACCGCCGCGAAACACCGATTCTGCGGGCTCAGGAGCTAGAAAAAAAAGGGTGTAATTTCAAATCTAATTTGCAAAAAACTGACATTGTCGATGTAGCAGGGGGTGGGACGTATTTCGATTAGTATACGGCTGAGACAACCGGGCAACACCAACACATCTATCCTGACCCTTTGCGCATGCGTTGTACGAGCTCGTGGAACACAAGT